>JAPYZS010000052.1:0-203359 GCA_030522925.1 Trissolcus japonicus
ATAAACATTTATTAGGTTCATATCCAAATAAACTTTATTTAATTTAACTTGAATTTATTAGATTCAAATAATTTTTCCTCTGAGTGTTTTCTGAGTGTAGTAACTGATAAATAACTGAAATCATAAAATATTAAATAGATGTGTCTAATATTACTTTACTTTTTACAGACCCACTTGACCTTCGGCAGAGAATTCACGCAGGCCGTAGAATTGAAGCAAGTAGCTCAGCAGGAAGCTGAAAAAGCTCGATTCTTGGTAGAGAAAGCTGAACAACAAAAGAAAGCGGCAATTATTTCAGCTGAGGGTGACTCTCAGGCTGCAAGTCTGTTGGCTAAATCTCTTGGCGATGCCGGTGACGGTCTCGTCGAGCTGAGAAGAATTGAAGCCGCCGAGGACATCGCGTACCAACTCGCACGGTCGCGCAATGTGGCTTACTTGCCCTCCGGACAAAGTGTTCTGTTGAACCTGCCGCAGTAATGACTTGACAGTTGGTCCCACTAAACTATGTAAAAATGCATTATCCTCTTTGTGTCGTGCGAGAGTTTTTTGTAATTGCGTTGAATTTTTTTTTATCGTCGAAGAGGCCTTGGGTTTCTTTTTGATGGCATTTTTTGTACAGAGTATGAAAGCAGTTGTTGATTACACGGTTAGAGTATACAGAATATCAACAGTGAGTTCTCTTTCATTTATTTACCAAACCTTGAAAATTAGTTGAAATTTAAATTAACATTAATCTATTATAAAGTTAATTTTGTTAAATTGAAATAAATAAATTGTGTTCAATTTTGAAAATAAAACAAAAAAAATTGTAACGCAATAATCTTAGAATTATTAAATGATAATGTACAATTCAGAATTTACTTGAGGCAACTTTTCTGCCCCTGTTGAATTGCAACCTTACACACACCGGTGTGAGAATACTTTTGCATCTTCACTGGGGTCACTTCACCGTTTATTACGACCAGTAACATATTGATATTTATTATTATAAATTTCTGTTTTAATGCCATGTTTTAAATACGAATTCGTGATGTGTAGCATTAAATTAAATTAATTTTTTTTTCACTAAGATGACTGAAATATATCCTTTATAATAATGTCGAATGGATGAAAATAAAATCCAGTTCAGATGTGTAACAATATTCATAATACTCACCTTTGATGAAAAAAAGTTGCAAAACTGAATTACAACTTTTAAAAAGTTCTAAAAGTAAGTTAATGCGAAAATGCACTCCGAGAGAGCAAGAATCATCGAGGCGATTTTCCGAAGTAACACTCTGCTCGCAATTAACCGTTTAAAGTATGAAAAATATCGATTTTGCTAATTGCTCAAGTAGACGAAGGCATTTAGATTAGTAAAGAAGCTGTTAAAGAAAATGGCGTCTCGGCATAGTATACTTTCTTCAGGGGTTGAGTAAAGTGTCTTAGCGAAGGGTTTTCGTAAGGGGCGGTCGCTCGTGCTACTCGACAAATAAGGGGAAGTCATTACTCCGTGGGTGGAAAGAGTAATTAACTGTCTCTGCCTCTCCCCCTGCATCCGAGCGTCTACTCGAAAAGGAGAGAATCGCTTAGGCTTTCACGAGGTCGTGTCTTCATTATTCATGCTAATCTCTTTTCGTCTCTTTGAATCCACTGCTCCACGCAGCGCACCGAATTAGCTCGTTCCAAGTCGAAGATCAAAGATCTTACAATCTTTATCTGCCTTTAATCCTTCCAAACTATAACGCACCGAGTGTTATTTGAAACATGGATGCCAACAAGACTTATTTCTAATCTTCAAAGTTCAAATCCTCCGCTCACTATCTTTCTAACTATGTTCGCGATTAAAACTATGATAATTTTGTCAAAATTATCACAACGTTAAAATATCCCTTGTAAATTTGTTGTAAACGCATTAGCAAATTATGACAGATACAAATTGAGTGAATTATTTAATTCTTCAATTGCCACAGGCGCTGATTTGGTTTATACCAAGTCTGAGTGTAATGTTAATTTAAACCCAAATTAAAAATAGGTGACGTTCTTTTTTTAACAAAAAATTTCATCTAGTCAGACAAATTTAAAAAAATGTTGATTGTATCTATTTGATTACATTAAAAAATGTTGGAATTGGTACAGAGCGTTTGAAAATTTGCAAACGCTCAAGTATAACCTGAAGGGTTTTATTACAAACGCAATTGCCATTTTTTTCAAACACTTTAAAAAAAACTTCATATCCTTAAGAAAGTAAGAATGTCTTGAAAAAAAAGACAAAAAAAGGAAGGCATGTTTAAAAGAAAACGGTCTCGGACAACAATGAATGTCTTCAACCTTCAAAGGGTTGATTCAAGGTCACCGTAGCGTTTCCAATATGGCGCACACGTGTGCACCCAAAGGTATGCGACGAAACCAATGATGCAAAACTAATTACATAAAAATCATAATAGTTATACTTATATGTGTAGATAGATAACTATACAGAAATAGCATGTATAGATTTACACATGCAAGAGCTGCAGGACTAATGATCGCTTTCTTTGCAGCCGCACATGTTACGCGGACGATGCACGCAAGGGAAGGCGCACATATGCCGACGGCGATGCCCTTCGTCTTTCGCAACAAAACGGCCCGGGGCCATTGTCTCTTCGAGCTGCTACACACTCGAAGACATTATCAAGTTGCCAAAAGTGTTGGTGCAATTCATTCCCCGAAAAAGTTTGCGATATGGTGACGCAACTATTAAATGACCAAAAAGTAACAAAATTGAACGATAAAAATGCAATTTTAAGGTAATTTCTAATATAATAACAAATTTGAAAGGTTATTTAATAACATGGATCTTCGACAATTGAGAAAATTGTTGAATATGATTTTGTTTATATTGATCAGGATGACTTAGTAGATGAATAATCTTTAGAACTCAACATTTAATTGGTTTGTAATCGTTTGAAAATTAGATTTTTACTCTAGTGAAAGTTTTATTTAATTATAAAATAAATTTGATGTTTAGAATTGAATCAAGTGAACAAAAACATTCAAGTCAAAATTTTATGTTTTTCTGATTCTGAAATAAAAAAAAATTCAATTCCAAATTGTGCCTCTGTAATCAAACATTATGATTTGCAAAACTGAAATCAAGACCGAACATGATTATAAGATCAAAGAGTTTGCAACCGCAAGACCGGTCTCAAATGAACGTTCCTTAAAATTAAGAGGGCAGTGATTTGGTAAACATGCACAATCTGATAATGAGACGTGTATTCTGCAATGTTGTCGCGATGAGCCCGGGGCTGTTCGGTTTGACCAGTGCATTAATAAGCACAAAGCAAGTCGATGTCTAAATCTTTGGATTGCGCTGTTTAAAAGTTGGCGGTACACAAAGAGATAGCTCAGCCGTGTAAATGTCTCATTATGAAAATAATCTGCTTTATTGTGGGAGCGTGCGATGTCCATGTAAAAATGAACACGCAAATTTGACCAATTCGCAACGCCGACATGACCATTTGTACGCGCCCGAGGGTTGGACCGCAGTTGACCGTTACTGTTGACGAAAATTAAAAGCTCAGTTATTGCGTGGACTTGGCGATCTTCAATGATCAACCGAGGGGACTCGGTTGATATGTATCTGAGATTAGGTTGCAATCAAAATGCAATTCAATTGAGCGCTCTTCATATCTTTCAACTTCAGCAGAGTTTTAAATTAAAATAAAACACAATAATCAATCAAATACAAAAAAAAAAAAAGAAAACAAAATTGTACTATTTGTTGAGATGCAAAACAGAATTGAAATGTTACATTTTGTCCTTATAGTTTATGTAAAAAAGTTGGGAGAAATAATCTTCGATAAAATTGCGTTTCCTCGAAATCCAAATACAAAATTGCTGCACATGTAAATGAAACAATGTTACGCCATTAATGTGGCGAATTGATATGTTCTACGCATCCTCTGTAAATTTGCCCTCGCAAGTTACCGCAGTCATGTAATTTGATATTTCGTTTGCGAAATTACAGTACTAAATGATGGAAAACAACTATCATTTATACCATAATTTTACATTATAATTTTACAGGATATAACAATCAACTCTGCGAAATAAAAACATGAAATTTTAAGTAGCATAATTGGTCGTAATGCAACAATCGTAATGATACGAATTACTTTTTATCCGGCCGGCGTTTTGTACTTTGCGCGATTGTGTGCGCGCTCATATCGCTGCTTGTTGTTATTCTTTTTGTTTGTTTTCGTCCAGATAAATTGTACCATCTCATGTCATAAAGTTTATCTCAAATAAAATTACAATCTTAAAATTATTTAATCTTGGACAAATTATCAAAAAAAAAAAAAAACAACAAAAATGAAAAATCTCTGCTGCTATCATTACGCAGTTGTGGAATGCATTTTACATAATTAGCCCCGCACCGGGTGCATTTGCATCGAGAAAGGTTTGAGGCCCTGGCGCAAACCTTGGCCGAAATTAGTTGCAGAATGACTGTTCGCGCCAGGTCACTAGGTTGAGTTCTTTTCTTTTTTTTTCACTTGCTCGGCGGGGGTTAAGAACCTTCTTTTCAATCGGCTCACACGCGAGGCGTAATTTTCAATCAATTCTGGACTGCATAGTGCGCAACACACCCCTGACTCCCTATAGGCCGGGCGTTTTTCAAAAATGGCCCGCAGGCCCCTGCTCGTACTCCACGTGATTGATTTAGATCAAGACGGCCTTGTAATCACTACGCCACGCCGGTGCACGCGAATATAACCCGAGGCTGGTTTCGTTTTTACGTCTGTCGCTTTGAACATTTTTTCAGCCATATTATCGGCTGCGTCGCACGAAATAGCTGCAAATCGTCCGGACACTAGTTCTCTCCGCGAAAACATTATTATTGAATATGTTAATACCGATAAACGTCCCGTCAATTTACTCCACGATGTTCTTTTGCACGTCTGCGCTGGATTGGCCCACTTGTAATACCTCTTTCTCTAAGAGCAATTTGGCAGGTTGTAAAACTATTAACCTAATTGCGTACAATAAATACATTGTTGCTGCTGAGATCGGTTGCAATTTTTTGACATCGAGATCATCGCGCAGATGCTCGAAAGAAAATTATCTGGATCAACAGTACAAGAGGGAACATTTATTTTGTATAAAAAACTTTTAATGAGATGCAAATTTTCCGCTACAACAATGAGGGCCACGGGCAAATGCGACGAGCGAAATCGGAGCGAATTAGTGCGATGTCAGCTAATTTTCGATGACACTCCCGTTAGAACACTTCCGCTTGGGGGGTCGTCCTCGGGAAGTCCCGAGGTCATTGCGTGCCAGACACACGAGACGATCGTAGATTGCCGTGAACTTTTGCATTGTCAACTAGGAACGACAAAGAAAAGTTCATGGCTGCTAAGATCACGACGTCGCGCGCTGTCTTCGGGGTCACCGTTATCCGCCAATCACGCCGCTCATACGTCGGCCATCTAATGTTTCCAGCCATTATACGGGGTAAAACTAGGCTTTTGCATCGCAAGGACTCTTCTTTAGTTTAGATTCGCCTCGTTAGTTTGTTTTTTTTATTCTGAATCAAATTATTGTGACACAGCATGATGAACGAAGGCGGTGAGAATATTGTATAACGCAATGATGAAAAGTTGAAACAAATTGTCTGAATCTTTTTGTTTCATTTTTTCAAATTTATTTTGGGGATGGAAAATTTAGACGGATTTTAACCTTTCTGATCTTAACAAGGATGGCTGAAAAAAAAGTTTACAAATTTTTATTTAATGATAACAAACTTTAATTATTTTGATTTGCTTTAGCAAAAATCAAATAAAACCATATCTTATAAAGTTTCATTGTATAACATTATTCATAGATGCTTATGAATTGCAAAATTAAATCTAAGAAAATTATTCTAGAATTAAAACCAAACAATTCAGAATTTTGATCCAGGTATAGTTTGCATTTAGGATAGTTCTAATTTCTTCGTATATATGAAAATCAATAAAACCAATACTTTCTACGGACTTTATAATTTTTTTGTTCGTGATGTTACAGGGCAAAAAAATTGTATTGGCTAAATCTAGCGGATGAAGTCAATTGGCAGTGCGCGCGGAAAATGAAGTTTGGCGCGACGGATTCCCAGGGCTTGTATGAGAAGAAGTGTGTCAGAAATTGAAAAATATCGGTATATGTTTAATGACCGCGTCACAAAACCAAGAAACTCATATGCAAGACAAAGGCCCTGGCCTCGTCGCGTTTTCCCACAAGATCGTCTTCCACGCAATGAAATTGGGGTGTGGGGTTGTAACATGTGTGTAACGCAAGGGGCGTATCCGTTTTGCGGCTGCGGTGTACGTCCGTCCGTTCGTTCATCCGTCTGTGGCAAGACGTTCGAGAGCCAAGGTACGGTAATTACTACATCCTCAAATACCGATACCACCCCAATTCACAAAATTTGCCGCAACCATGTATAATGCCTCGTATCGTCTCCTCATATGCGCTATACTTTCCTTGGTACTTATACATATTCATGTCGAGCATAGGTATTACAAATTGATCGCAGCTTCCGTCACGCGACCCGCAACCCAGAAATTCGTGTGAAGTGTGATTTGCAGACGCAACACCGGGACATTGAGACTCGCGGTTACCTGTCTTCGGATGCCTAGTATATATTTAGAACAAATTTTCGTCGCAAATTCAAAGGAAGCAGTTGCCTTTTTTATAGGCAATATGTTCGACGATAATTGCTTTGATGTTACTCAACGAGATTAGTGGCTCATTGAGGTGATGAACGTCGAATAAAATAAAGAAAAAACAACATTGAGCACAGAACGAGGGGTCAAAAATGAATACAAAAAAGAATCGCTGTGAAATCATCGGAATTTTAGTTTTTGTTTTCAAAGTGATAATTTAGAGGTAATTTTTCAGATAATATTTATGAATTTGGATATGCAAAACATTTGATTTTATAATGTCTTATTCACTCGTGTATTGCAAGTTCTCATATTTCGTATATGATTGATAAGTATATGCATTACCTTTTGGATTATGTGCGTAATCGTACTACCGTAACGTGCAATCACACAAATTAATTCAACATCATTTTTGCAAGCAAGCAGTTTGATACAAATGTTAATAATACTTATTTTAATGAGAAAATGTATTAACGTAATTCAAAATTATAGACGATTCGACATTTTTTTTCGTATCATTTATTTAACTTTTTTTCCAAAATTGGTTGTGAAAGAATTGTTATTTTGTCTTAAACTATTCCAATTTCAACTTGAGTCAAATTTAAGATGAAATTGTTTTATCAATGAATTTAGTATCACGTTATCACACTCTTAATTTTCATTTGAAAACTTGCAAAGTGAGTCGGCTTTTCTTAAGTACAGTGAAAATGAGTTCCTCGTGACAGTAAACGGCGATTCGCATGGTCATTAATTGAATGCGACTGTGCTAAAGTGTACTTAAACAGAAGTGAAATATATCGTGCAATGGTGATCGTTATTACGGGGCGGCCCGGTTTTTCTCATGGCATGCGTGAGCTAAGGCCGTGAGATCGGGGATAATGACTCTGGCAACAAAATATTAATGACAATGTATCGATAATTCAGTAACGTTGCAGGATATTGTGAAGTCGTATTTAATTTCAAAAAGAAGAAGAGTCGAACAAATGAGAGTATGCCGCGCGCAACGGAAGTCTGTCATTTTGTCATTTGTGCAACACATTGCCATCGATATGGAAGCACCAGAGTGAGCGTTCAGATGCGCGAGTGAGGCCGTTGCAAAGAGCTGACGGAAATGAATAACGACGATCAAAATGTTTTCTGAGGTGAGACTTGAAATTATGAGATATCGATGACGCTCAGTTTCTATGCTCCAAACTCTCAGTACCCAAGACGTAATTCCTACCTTCTCATAGTAAATGCTCATTTTATTGCTTTACATTTCTGCGACCAAAATTTGTTTTCCAAAATTTTTTGCATCTAAAAATTAAAAATATCCCTATTTAAATAAACTAAATATATGAGAAAGAATGTTCATTTGTTGAAAAATTCATGTGGTTTGGTCATTTATTTGAAAATGAAAATTTCAAAACAAAAATTAACAAAATGAGATGAGATCTGTAGAAATTAATAAAATTGCAGGAAAAAGAATATTGTTGATCAACACTGATTATCGGTCCTTCTTTTTTTTCAGTTACTGCATCCTCAACAGTCGACGGCTTCCGTTGCCACCGGAAATCGACGAACCTGGTAATTTCCATCGGCGGGTATCAAACTTTCGCCAGTGGCCTGTGGCTGCAGACCACTTGCACCCGAGGCGGTTCAAATGCATTTTTTGGCAGATAATAATTTTTCTCCGTGTGAAATGATTCACTTTTTATTTTAAGCAATAAAAATTAATTATACCCGCAAAAATCGGCAATTTTGTTTCGCAATTTCGGCCCAAAACATCTGGGCACATAATTGTTTGGGAACTTTGAAACGGTACTTTGAAGTATTCCACAAATAATATAATTTCTCAAGTGGACCAATTAGTATTCAAATAAGACGAGTTCCAAAATTCGTGTCAAAAGCATTCAAATACGAGAAACAAGTATTTTTAGAGGGCCGCATTTTTTGCGAAATTTTTCAACATTGCAACATGAATTTTTTAGACACAATATTGTGGGATTTTTTGCTCGAAGATCAAAAAAGAAAATCATAAACAAGATGATATAATGACGACCGACGAAAATTCACATGGAGATTGTTCGTTATGTGCTTATTTCGCGAAGTTCCCAATTCGGTGTGGCACATTTACGCGATATTATCAAGAAGGAGTGGCTTTTTGCGTATCCGTATTGTATATGTTCACCATCTTACTCGAGCCACGCGCAAAGCCCGTGGTAGGCGACATGTTCACTAGACATGACTTATTGCTTACAAGTGGCTCTATAAATCTTGCGGAGCTTCTCGAAAACGGTAGGCTGCATTTATTCCTTGCATGTTGCACGCTTATCAAATTATATGTGTACCTTAAGAGGTGAGCTCCAATCGATTTTACAGTTATCATTTGATACAAACTTCATCTGTTATTCATCTCCTTTCAAATTCTTTTTAGATTTCTTTAAGTTAAAGATTTCGCTACTTTTCAAATTAGACCGCAAGTTTAAAAAACAATTTAGACAGGAATTTCAAATATTTAAAGGATAGACAATTTTGAAACAAGTTAAAATGGATGAAAAAATTGGATGCACCAAATTCGTTATTCTATTCTCGGTTGACTGTAATGAAGTGTGGGGTGAATTCGCTCAGACGGGTAGCATGCGGTGGTGAAGATGAATCACGAATGGCGTGACAGTCAAAGAAACCGCACGGCTCGAAAATTGTTCCGAACGGGCATCATTAAGAAACGAACCGAAGCAATCGCAAGTACTTGATACTCTCAGTCTACGCTTATGTTGCTGCAACTCGTGCAAAAACAAGACCGACAGCAGTTTGACACTTGAGGTACAATTGCAATCTCTTACTTCTTAATTTGTAAACCCTTTATACATAAGTAATCTTGATTGGCTTATTAAATATAAAATTATGTAGACCAGATTACAGAAAAAAAAGAGCACATTAATAGTGCCGCCATAAGCAAAAACCTTGTACACTTGAAATTATACTAATTCAATACATTGTGAATGAAAATTATTATAACATTTTGTCAAAAATGATTTTAACGAGATTATTTAAGCAGATTGATGGAACAAAAAGTGAACCTTATAAACAAATCTTGATTGAATATTTTGAATATGAATATGTCAGCGCTTATATATTTTTGCTTGAGGTGGCATTTTAGAAGTTATATAAAATTAAATGAGAATTCTGTCCTGTGAAAAATTGTTATTTTGATTTGCAGATATGCGTTATCTCGATATTCTTGGTCGCGTTTATACTGGTATGAGGACCGATGTGACCAAGAAGTCTGCGCAGTCCTATAACCCTGGCTTCCCATTTACCATCTCAATAACCAGAATGACTGAACGATGAGGTTTCTCGAAATCCTCCGAGATAACCTGTGTATTGTAATTACAATGAGCGGGGTGTGCGTGGGTTCAGCGGGTCAGAGGCCATTCTTCGAGTTTTACTCATATGCTCTGCAACGGCCCCACCTTACTTTTTCCGATCAACGTAAGCTCAGTTTCAGAAACACTCACATTTCTATGGCATGAAAATGTTCAAAATCTTATATATATGAGAAATATTGTTGCATGTTGCAGAACGACGCGAATTCGAATTTAAATGTCGCGATCATTTTTTTTTTCAAATAAGTTAGTTGATTTGAAGGTTGTCAAACAGTATGGTTATGACAGTTAGATTGTAAATACTAATCTAACTCAAAAAGGGGGACTCTGGGGACTCAACTGGAATACATCGGATATTGAAAGAATCACGTCAAGGAAGAGAAAATCTGATCCATCGGTCACCTGTCAAAACAAGGAAAAGGAACCGAGAAATGGAGTACCAGTCCATAGACCTGGAAGGCGACGAGGTCAGTCGATTGCGTCAGGAGTTGGACGCGGAGAGCACCATCAGGGTAACCGGTGCAGCTGACGCCCAGAGATTGATCCTGGAACTGCGTCAGCGGGAAGAAGCGCTGATTGCTGAACGTCAAGCAAGGGAACGGCTTGAGGAGCAGCTGAGGGCGCTTCAAGCTACTGTCATGCAGCTAAGTCAATGCTCACACGCACCACTGACAGATACGCACACTACCGCCACCAGTCACACAAACTCATACCCGGGGCGCATCTGTGTCTGTTTTGGACACGGGGAACCGGTTGACAGCTAACCTCTCCAACCATCAGGTTGTTGCCGAGCGGTCAGATTTTAAACTCAAACCAAACAGTTTGTTGTTTATTGTATGTTGTTTGATGTTCTCAAACGGTATAGGTTTGTTGCAATAATATTTAATTCAGTTTGAATATGTTGCTAGATCCAATGATTGGTCGAATAAAATTAACACTTTAATTCTGGAACAGCTCGAATCAGCATGGGTGTGAGGTCAACCAATCAGATCGCTGGATTGAACAATTTTTTGATTGTGTGGTGGGTCATGTGACTATTCCATGTATTTATATTCGTTATTTTCATAGTGCTGTCTCTTTTTAACCTATTTCCGTCTTTATAAAACGGCAGCCATATTGAAGAAGAAGGGGAAGCTTCCAGAAGTAAAATGTTAAAGCTGCTGCTTTGGTTTCAAAATTGCGCGAACTCACCCTTTCGGTATTAGATGCCTTTTTCAAGGACAAAGTGATGTTCTGCTTTCTGAATTGAAGGGACAACTATAGCAGAGGTTTGGCGAACGGCATTCACCCTAGATCTTCTACTCTAGATTCATTAACCGTCAGAAAAAGCCAGGGGAGGATTTCGCGACTCTGGCTAGTGATTTGGAGAGACTATCACGAATGATTTATCCGGCATACTTGTTCGCGGTATGAAACAAGATAGCTTGTTCGTAATTCATAATAACTCTTACAGATAGGTTTGTTCAAAGGACTTTTTGCAACCAAACTACCAGTGGCACGAGGATTGAAGAACACGGGTTTAGGGTCATAATTCCAGAACGGCAGTAGTTGGATGCAAGTTCGGCGGGACGAACAATTATTTATCTTCCAAAGGGTACCCTGGAACCGTTGCCTAGGAAAGGAAGTCGCTAGAGGAAATCCGCTTGGCCGAAGAAAGCTCAATTGTCCGAGTTCGAATTTAAATATTTCGTTGTTTGTTGTTGTAAATCATTTGTTGATTTGAAGGTTGATGGATTGTCCCTTATGGGAAAGTACTACACATGTTTATAGTTGCTACATATAACTATAGTATTTTTTGTAGTGAATTGGGCAAAACCACAGATATTTCTGTGATCACTATAACTTTCTGTAGTATTTTTCCGTAAGGGGTAAATACATCGTATGACTTAAAGTAACATAAATACGTTAAATTGCAACATTTAATATGCTGATAAAATAAAAAAAAAAATAAAAAATAGAACATTTGATAAGAATGTGAAGAAACATTTGAATGGCATTGGATGTTCTGGTTTGCAGTGACATCTACATTGAAGAACGTAAATAAGACATTGAGAATAATTTGCTGTGTTGCAGAAAGTGGTGGAACAAGAAGAGCCTCTCAGGCTTGTGTGATTATTTCGTTGGCGGCGAGTGCTAACGTCTTTTCCACAATAACCGATAATGATTTATGCGTTTCCGATGAACAACGTAGCTTTCGAGACAGGTGAGGAGGCCTCGCATACACGCACGCGTGGCTTATGCGGTGCATGCCCACGCCACTCCGCGACGTTCAAATTGCATTTTGCGAAACGGTATAATTATCGCGTGTATTAATAATTGATTCACGGATGATTAACAAGTGTGTGTGCGCGCCATCGTGATTCGACGGCTTTTTGTACCATCTAAGCATCCAACGAGCCATGACCACACACAGGCAAACGCAAATCCTCGTCACTGACCCAAGAAATATTATACCCTACGGGGTGTTCATTTCGAATCCCATCATTCAAACTGTATCACTGCGGTGTTTATGACGTGACAGATAACGACGTGCGCAAATTGCTATATGTGAATGACAACGAAAAAAAAACAACAACAGTCGAGTCTATATTAATTCAATTTTAATTCCTTAGATTCTTAAAAATTTTTTGATGCGAAAAAAAAAATAGAATAAAATAGCCACACAATTTTTCTAAAGTACTTAAAAGCAGTTGGGTACTAAAAAGTACTAAAGTCATTGTAACACTTGAATAAATTTTCTATGTTATATAAAAATTAAATTTGTGTTATGAAGATGAAATTGTAACGAAGGACTGAAATTATTGAAAGACTAAGAAAAATTGTTTTTGATGAATATGTAAACTCAATTTTGTTAGAATTTGTGAAAAATGTATTGCTGTTTCATTTTTATGTTGGCAAGTATCTTTGGATAATCTCTTTGGGAGATTATTTTTTCTCCGCATTGTTATCAATCTAACTAAAAACCAAAATTAAAACAACGGTTGTGATTATTTGAATATACGTTAATAAACGAAAACTAAAATTTGCTGCTATTTTTAAACTGTGCCGTAAACTCAAATTCCACATTTTGCAAGCTCAAAAATTTATCTCTTCATTTACCGGCTTGGTAAATTTCTCGCTGAACAATTGCCAATAAATTTCTGACGTAAATAAAAACATCAAAAAACGTTAACGACCTCTCGGAAACGAAAAGTTATTTCACGCTGTAACCGTTTCCTCGTTTCAAATTATAAGCATAAAATAATGAAGCGTGGTCAATTTGTCCCGCGCAAGTATTGTTTATAGCAGGCGAAAATTCCGATAGACGAAAGTCGCCGGTTTCACCCGTTATAAGGCCTGTTAGCGCAACGGGTGTGATTTACGCGTCCCCTGATTTACACTGATTACGGGGCCCCGCTACGTCGCAAAGCAAACACGGCCCCTGCACGAGAGGCTCCCACTCATCAATTCACGCTGATTGATTTTACCCGAGTATTAAATTAATCTGCCTGTGGTTCAAACAAACGATGAGCTGCATCGTTGACGGTCGAAAAAAAAGCGAACTTTTTTTTTATTTACAAATTTATCCCCCGCAATTACTGCGTAATTCCTTACACACGCCATTTTTTTTTTAATCTCGATGGTTTGCTGGGTTCGCGATGAGTGCGTGTGACGATTCAATTTTCTCACTTCGATGTAAGGATCCTTGGGGCAACTGCCAATGCAATCCCGGAAATAGAGGCATTTGAATTAGTCGTGAAAATTGGAAAAACGTGTTTCCGATTCCCGCTGGTTGTAAAGGTGACTGGGATCTCGATTTTTTCCAGTCATTTCAACATTGCAAAACGTTTTCTATTTTTTTTTAATTAAATATGTGTAATTTTTTCTCTCTTTTCAGACACGCAAAAAGTTTCCGCAACAGAAAAAACTGTTTCAGACTTTGATAAGCAATCATCTTTTAGTCTTGGATGTGACAGGTGTCAGACTTGATTAAAAACAGTTTAAGCGATCCTCTCGATGATTTTTTGTTTTCGTCAAATTGGTCAGCGCAATTATAGCCAACTTGAGGAGGTCCTCGAAAAATTACCATAAAACTTTTGGTTGACCGTTAGGTTCGAACACAATGAAGGAAATGCAAATAAAAACAAAAGTAGATGGGCAGAAAAAAAGAGGTTAAACAAATTTCACGAGGCGATTGAACGTTGACGCGCGAATTGGATACTGTCAGGAGCGATTATTATTGATCAAAGTTGGAAACGCATGGTCGAAATTGCACACGGGTTCGAGTGTCCACCGGGTCTTCGTAAGTATCAGTAAATAATCGCGTCGGACGTTACATTACCAGGCGCAATTTATGATTTGGTCATCCATTCATGCTCGCCGGAGGCTGGGCCCAAAAACGACCAAGTCGAACGAGGAGACGCAGACACGAAAAAAAGAAAAACTTTTCGCTTCAAACGCGCAGACGCTCTTAAACGCCTCGCGAACCAATTTGCCACGGCATGTCCGCGAGGTGATAAATATTAGGTAATTCGTCCAGGCGTATATACGAAAGGTTGCAAAAACGCGCGACCTAATAAAAAGTCTTGATTGTAACGAGCTCAGCCGACGGATCAGAAATAAATTAGTAATCGGTTTTGTTTCAGATGATGCAGAACTTCAGAGAACAGACGGGGAAAAAATTTAGCCGTCGATTATGAGCGGATTAAAATCCGTTTGATTAAGCGACAGCAATTTACTACGCCGTGCCGGTCACCAAAATGTCACCGCGCCATGCTCATCTTTGTTCCTAGTAGCCAGTTTGACGGGTGCTCATTCATAATCTAAAAGATGACTCGAACGAAATACCACCTTCATTGGAATATTGGGTATGATAAATTTTGTCTTTATTTCAATATATTTGAAAATTTAATTTCAGTAAGACCAAAAAACTTACACCAAACTCTTGCAAAAATGAGATCAATCTAATAACGGGAATAATAACAAAATTAAATTCAAATTTTATAGAAGAAAAGATAGCAATTTTGTTAATTTTATCAGCGATTTGGTTTTGACATTCGAATAATTCAATTGATTTTCTTTTAATTTAATAAAACATTAATTTTTCTTTGATAAATTGGAATAATTGTAAAAGGTATCCAGTTTAAAACGATTAAAATCATGTCGTTTGATGGTTTATAGAGTTCGCTGAGAACAAGGCCATGCACAAAATAATGTGACCCTTTTAAGCTCTCTGCTAACTAATGCAATAATTAGTACCACGGAAGTAATAAAATTAATCTCCAGTGTATTTCCGCTCGGATCCGGCCAGGTTGCCGTTGCCCTTTTATAAATCAAATGCAGTTTGGCTCTGATAATAATTGCGCGAGGGACGAGAGCGAGCCCGTGATTTATGCACAAAGTTCGTCTTTTATGGGCTCGCAGAAATTCTTACTTTATTATTTATAAAACAAGGCTCGCATCTTCAGCTTATTCAGCAGCTTGTCGTCGTAAAAATATGTTTTATTAAATCACTAAATAATAATTAATAGTTGGCCAACCCAGCGTCACGGGTCTCCTCGCATTCCCGCGTACTTTCTTTTGTGACCTCTCGCGTATGCACCGATACTTTCTTTTGCGCATTTTTTTGTTTGGTTTAATTTATATATAAATAGCAAACTTTACCGCTGTTTTTGTTGCACTATTGAAAATCGAAATTCGCCGTCGATAATATTTATGAGTCATCGTTTTGGTTGTGGTTGAATCATTAAAGGATCTCAACGCGTTTGCACGCCGTCTCGCAAAATCCACACGATGAATGGATCAGTCGCGTTTCTTTGTACACTTCCGCATAATTTGTCTGCAAAACGCGTCGACGACGCACCGTGCTGTTGTAACTCCGTCATTGCCGCGTCGAATGACTGGCCTTTTTCAGTCTCTCCTTTGCCAATAAAAAACAACTGAAACGCGAAGTCGCAAATTAAAGGCCTGTAAGTCACTTTTTCTCTGCACATAAAAGTTTACAGAAATCATATTTGCACAAAATAAAGGTTAAAGAAATACAATTTTATATTTTTAAAAAACGTTCACGTTGAATTTATTCTCTGGAAATTTATCATCTTTCAAATGACATCCACATCGTCAAACTTGCAAGGTTTATTATCAAATTAATCAACGGGTTCTCAAGCGGCGAGAAAAATAAAATCGTATCTGGTAATTGAAATATATAATAAATACAGCGCATGTTTTGTAGTTATAAATAACTCACGGACACCTGAAGACGTGTTCATTTTGCCAGCGAATAAGAAGCTAAATAATATTTGGCCCGAACATTTGTACACGAAGGTTGAGAACGGGTTGGACCCGTGCATTTATTTATATTCAAGCAATTTCCAATTACCGAAGTCGGCGCGGTTCGTGCGAAAGCGACGCTGAGGCGTGCGTGATCGGGCTTCATCTCTTGCGCGCACCGGGCTTGCATGTCTTGTCGCAGTTTGCCCCCTCGTGTGTTTTTTTTTGGTTGCTTCGTTTATTTCACGCCTTCGACGGTAGCAGCTTCTTATAATAAGCGCGAGTGAATTTTCGGCTTGTGCACGAACCAGCCGAGAGGGTTATAATCCCGAGCGGCCGATTTAGATAAATAATTCATGCACCAAATTGTTTTATGGTGATTGAACGAGTATCTAATTCTGATTGTTGGGACATGCGAACTGACGTCGAAATAATGCACAGAAGCACACCAATTTGCTTATTTAGACGAACTTTGCGGCAGCATGCAAAAATTTAGACATTTGATTTTTGTATTCTGTTTTTTTTTATTTTTGCAAATTTGACGAAGTTCAAACGAACATATGAAAAAAATCTGTAAAAAACGTACATTAAGACACACCAGAAATTCACTATAAAAATGTTTTAATAATATCTTATCTTATCTGAAAATAATATAATTTTCAGTCACTTGAATATCTTTAAATAAGGTGGTAATGTTTTAATTAAATAAGTATTTCTGAAATGATTCAAAAACATCTCCAACTAGTGTCTTTAAATTAAAAACTATACTTCTCTCTAGATTAAAATTAAATGTAAATGTTAGCAGCAATTATAATTGCTGCGAATTATAAACTCTCGAGATAAGTTTGCCACTTGTTATAAAATTTGAAATTCAATTGTCAAAATTGAGCGAGCGAAAAAAAGAGAACAAATTATAGCTGACAAATAAGACGAGGAATTAAAGTTCGAGTGGACGATATAAATTGGCAACTAAAAAGGTATTGGAGCGTTTTTGAAGTTGAACGAGTTCTTTGTGAATGAACCACCAGCCAATGAATTTTACCTGTAGAACTGTGAACTTGCCTTTGTAGAAAATGCCACCGGAAACATTGTAAACACCAATTGTAACAAATTCAGCTCGCGATCTGCATTGCGCACATATTAATCCACTTCAATCAAAAGCCTCTTGAAGATCCGAACTCCGTAAACAAGAGAGTTTCCAGCGGTAAAAAATAAAGTTACATTTCACCCTTCGTCAGGCGTTCAACGTAAATATAGAAGCGTAAGGATAAATGGCGCAAAAATTAGATGCCGTTGACCTGGGATACGTTTTTCTATAGTTAGTCGCGTTGACAAAAGGCGCGGTTAAAAAAAATTGAAAGAAGAGCGTATAGTAGGTGGGAGGAAAATGAAAACCCACGAACATCGAATGACGAGAACAAGAGTTCGGATACGAGAGGAAACCAAGACTCATCAACAGCGGGATCGCATTCACGCGATTCAGCGGTTACCCTTGGCATAACAGAAAACGTGGTTGAGAAAAAAAAGGGGTCTGTGAAACACAGAAACGCAAAGTCCACCGGAGCCTCGCAAATGAGGTGGAAAAGATAAAGGCGGTGGCAAAAGGTGATCATTAACATGCGCGCTCCGCTCTCGTCGGGATGAGACGCCACGAGATGGCAACCTAATGGCGCCAGCAATTAACAACAAACACCCGCTCATTAATCGCGACAGCCATGGAGAGCCTTCTTTCCCTACCCCACGATTGGTGCCCATCTTCTCGCGCTTCTAACCCCTTTTTTTCATTCACTCGACGACTTTGCACTTGATATTTAAGTTGATTACATTGTTTAATTATACATTTTTGTATACGTTTATTGTATTAATACTCGCGTTTTTTTTCACTTCCATTTAATTGACACCACGCAGTTGGAATGAGTTTGAACAGGTTCTTTTTATTTAAATTGGGTTCCTTTCGCCTTACAAGATATATTTGAACAATCTCCAATTTGTAACATTTTCACAAGTCAAACAATTCGTAATATTTTCACGCAGCACAAATCTGATTATTCTGCTATTTCAAAAACTTCTTCTTGTGTAGAAAAATCTTGATTTGATTTTTCGACGTATTTTTTTCGACGCTGAAAATAGGTTTCTATTCACTTGGCCAGCACGCGTGCCTTGTATGAACGATTATGAAAAAAATTCCAACCTAAGTCGCGAGAGCTGCGTGTGTGCATGGAGCACATGAGACCAGAATCGCTTATGAGGATCGAGACTTGCTCAATTGTTTGGACAAATTCGGTGGAGAGCCTTGGGGGGAAGAGGTGGGAGGCTTTTATTGAGTTACGTGATTCAGAATTTAATTCGCAGAATGTGTAAATAGCTTTTCCATTTCGTCACCTCATGCATAATGAAAATTCTCGTTGCATTTTTTTTAAATGCCTTACATACATTTTCCCAGCAATCAAAATTTCGTTGGAAAATAAATATACATTGATGGAAGGAAACAATGGATTTGGGATAAGCTCGGAAAGCGTTTGGAATCAGAGAATTATAAATCCGCATTCGACCGTTTGTATCAGTTGAAAATTCCGCGGTATGAAATTAAAAAAAAAGTCTGATAATAAAAAGCTGTCGCTTCATTATTGAACAAAAACGAAATTCGATAATCTGGCGTGTCGAGTTGAAATGTAACATCGCAGGAACAGGATGTAACTCAGGCGGAAGCTGCGAGTTGTATCAGCCGAACGTCATTCGCGCTTTTGCTTAACGTTAAATTGGACAAAAACCAAAATTTAAAACGCGCTCCGGCTCACACGGGGGATATTGTGTTGGTTGCGAGTATCTTGCGACGTCCACATCCTCGTGACGCAGAGGCTGAGCGCGCGTGTACACAAGGGGTTGCGCACAATGCGAGTCTCCTGGGAGACGCTTATCTGAAATTACAATGTTACTCCCGCACAAGCGCTTGCCGGTGAACAGCTGGTGGAAATCCACGGCCCCATTGGCTCGCCGACCGACACAAGTGCGTAAGTCGACGGCGTAGCGCGACAAAATGTGAGCAAAACCCTGCAGCGTTTATAACGCATTTACGCGAGCAATAGCGCATCAATCTCGCACCCTCCGTTCTACTTGCGACGATAACCATGTCTTGTTGTATTAACCTGTAATTATTATGAGTTATGCGCATCGACAATTTGCTACTAGGGTTAGCTCGCAATTGTTATGATGATCTTCACATAATTTCGTTTATAGATTGTTTATGGATGATCTGCAGATGATCTATTTTTTGTAATAGTTAGGTTTGACATATTTTTATTGTTTTAACAAATTTGAGATTTATTGAAATGTAGGCACCTTAAATTGAATTGATGAATTTTGATTATCTTTTAATTTCATGTTTGTGTTTCACAGCAAACTTTCCTTTGTTCAAAATTTTAAAGCAATACTTGAGGTCCACTTCATCAGATTCTATAAGAAGAGTACTAGTCTGTTGTCAAAATATTGTATATAATCACACAGCATATTCTTTATCAATATCTTATTTTGTCGTTAATATTTTACGATTTGATCCTAAACACGTGTCATCTACGAATTTCATCCTAAGCACGTGTCATCTACAATTTCGTTCAGCAGGCGGTCATGGTTGTTATTTGCTTACATTTTTACTTTCTATTAGGGTTACTTCAAACATCTTAACAATTTTCTTACATAACGAATAATAAAGAAATAAATAAAAAGAAAGGCAATAAAACTGAGAAACTTGAGTATATGTCTTCCAGATGTGTACGTCCTTTAAAATTACATGAAAAATAAGATCCATAAATCTTCAAAAAAACGACTTTTTTATTTAGATGATTGTTTGAACTTTATAATCCTTAAAATCAACATCATACTTATGTTACAATGGTTTTCATATAGACAAATCAATATTTTTACGTTCAGTTTTATTTTTTTGATCTGGTATTATACTTTTCAAATGGAATAAATAAATGGAATAAATGGAATAAAAGTAAAAAGTAATGTAACTTTGTTCACTTGCGTTGATAAATTTTATTTTTTTTTAATTTAAAGTTGAGTACACAAGTTTAAAAGTTTGCAAAATTTGTAATAATGCAATTTGGTCATTGACAAACGGAAGCAAAATTTTTTTCACCTTTTCAACGACTTCATCTTGCTAATCTGTGTTTCAAAAAGGAGTACACACATTTAACTCAAACATTATGGTGTTAAGAGCAACCTACTAATTACAGCGCACACGTTTTTCGTCTAACAACGAGTGACAGTAGCACTTGAAGGTGTAACAAAAAAATTATCATCTCAGAACCAAAATTACGTACTTCCGAAAATGACTCAGATCGTCATACAGACGTCATACAGATCGACTTACAGACTTTTAATTATGATAATTTTTATGACATCGATTTTTTACATTTTCAAAACATCTGCAAATAATATGAATAGAAAGAAAAATCAATTGAAAAAATTAACACAACGTTCTTGTTGTGTTCAGATATTATCTTGGGATTCTTCTTTGACGTTTGAAAAAGTATATAAAATATTGAAAGATCACAAGATATTTTTGTTTAACTTATGATGATGATGAATCGTTACAATGAAACGTATTACGTGAAATTTATCGATGCAAGTAATCCATGAACAAGAACCCATATCGTATTCCCGCGAGAAAAATCTATTTGAAACGGAGCGAGAACGTCGATGAAATATTAATTAAGAAAACCATTTGGCGGGGGTTCCCGTGTGGCCAGCGCCGTTTCAGTGTCTCTGAGGATAATATTATTTCAACGGAGGCAAATAAAGCATTATGTGTGGGAGAGGAACGCGCGAAGGGCGATAATGAGACTACTCGTGAGGCAATAATATACTTGGCTGAGTTTTCACGCCTCTGAATAAAAAGTGCATTCAACAATAATTCACGCCGATGAATAGTTTCAGCGATTTTTGTCGCGAGTTAACCAAACGGAAAAATATTACAATATTTGCTCAATTACTTCGCCGAGGGGGTTTCGAACAATTGCAACTGGTATCGCAATTTTTTTTATTGTCAAAAGTCAACCCTCTCTGGTTAATTAAACGCACTCAATCAGTTTGAATTCTATTTTTATCAAGCAATCTATCAAAATCCCATAAAACATTCATAAAGATGCAAAATCGTTGAAAAAAATGAGTCATAAAAGTCCAAAGTGATGGAAAATCAAAATTTCATTTGCATCAATCATCGCAGCAGTCTTCGACAGATACGACTTTCGACTTGGACCGTTAATGAATAATGTTAGTTTGTTGAACGACGGGACCTTGTTACGTCGCGTGTTTTACGCGAGCTTGTAAAATTATCGAGAGTGTCAGACGAGCACGGCGCACCCATAGCTGCCGATATTTTTTCACGGACGCTTGCATGTGTGCGAGCGCGAACTATGTTTCCAATCAGCTGGCGAGGCAGCGTCGTCTACGAGTATGCGGATCTGTTTTCGTTATGCGCACGTTGGTGTATGCGTTTCAATATATTACGACCCATAGACATCTACCTGCATGAGCTCCGTGGGCGATCCCGGCGAGGTGTGAGGTCGCGCAGCTATATTCTATGTGAGATCTTCTTTTTCGCGTTTCTCTGCTCCCTACTGCACTTTCGTGCGAATATTTCACCTCGGCGATGTGATTTAGAAATGTTTTGCGCCGAGGAATTTCGTCCAATGAAATAGCAATGCTACATTTCACATTATTAAACATCGGCGGTGAACAAAATTGCGCGCCGTTCTTCGTGAAAGTGTGGAAAATATTCAACGTATAAAAGTTTCAACTTTGTTGCCTTTATTGGAGAAGAGTTGAAATGTTTGTACAAGGTTGAAAAGGGAAGTTGAAACATTTTTTCTCGAGCAATTTCGCGACAAAGATTTAGGATGTTGTAAAATGAATTTTGATGAACCCCATCAGACGCAAAGTGACATGTTGACGTGGCGATAGAAGCTAAGGGTACATTGTCAAATCCGACACTCGGTAACCGCCCTAACATTTAAAATCGAATCCCTGGGTATAAACTCTAAATAAACAAGCCCCTTGCAATCCAAACATTTGTCCGAGACAATTCGTCCAAATTCGGATGGAAGACGACGTTGGCGCCGACTTCGCTTGATTACACCATAAATTCGATCGAATGTGGCATGACGTGAAATTCATATTTACCATTCAACTATACATTGAGACATATCAGGCAAGCGCGCTCGACCATGGCAGCCTGCAAACAAGGGTATTTTCGAAATTTAGGGGGACGCTCTGGCAGACGGTTCTTCGCCACCCTTTGCGCAATCCAACCGCTCTTGTGGCTTCCCGCATTTTACTCTTGAGAGGAATTTAGCTTCAAATTAAAAGATCTCCAGTCGACCCCGAATGAGATCCAGGCGTGGAGCGTCAAGTGTAAGCAGTTTTCGTTCTAACGATGCTGTAACGTTTACACCGACGCCGTACAACCGATCAGTTAGTAGCATTGTACACGAACATTGCACGACAAAAATGAAAAACAGTTTTCTGGCGATAAAACATTTTATATACCCAAGTAAAAGTTTTTATATGGAAGTCTGAACTCATATTAATTTCAATTTTGAACGAATTTTATTCATGTTTAGTAAAGTAAAACAGACAAAAAGACAATTTTTTTAATCAAATAGTAGAAAGTGCAATTTCCAATTGTGTATTAAATTGATTAATAAATCAAAAAATGTTTCTGTGTGTATCGAGCCGTTGATATTAAAAATATTATAAATGATAATCGTGAGGATTTTGCAAGATTAAAAGAGAATTTATTGCGTCGAATAAAAAATGACGTCGAATATTTGAATATTAGCTGGTGATACGGAGCAAGGATGTAATAGATGATTACTAGATAGAGTCACAAGAGAAATAATGAAATCTCGAGGTTGACATGAGCGGTCTAAGAATTTCAATCTGCGGCCACAAGAAGGGGGAATATCGAAAAGGGGTCTGTTGAGAGATATCACTCTGCTCCCTTTAACCGACTGATGGTTTAGGGTGCGACGTGATTTTCACGACTCCCTTCAACCTAAAAAATGATAGCGCTCTGCTAGAGGAGGTAGAAGGGTGATCCAGCCAGATTGTTTTCCACATTCTTAGCAACGAAATTTGATTAAATATTTCAAGTAATCCCTCTATCGTAGTCGTATTTTATAAGTTTAACCGTATTGGTTTCACCTTCCTGATTGATGATCTCACTTTTTGTATACAAATAAATCTCGGTTGTTTCAGAATTTTTTATTTCGCAAAAATTTTATCGAAAAAGATGAGTTACAACATTTTTGATTTTCTTTTTAAGAATAATTACATGAGTAAAACACCAGAAGCATTTTTACGTTCGATTAAAAATATTATGTTTTCGACATTTTATTCAGTGTGAAAATTCCTGCGATCACCCTAAGCGCTTATTCTCACTTCTCCATTTATTTATTCTCGCGCTGAAAAAGACTCCTATTTGATCGGCGACCGTACAAATTCGCGGATCCGTCGCTCGTGAAAAGTTTTCATGGCATTATCTGCTCCGATTGATTGGAGACGTTCTGTAAATTCTATAGGATTTGTCTACTTGACGCCACGACGTTTTTAAAAAATGACATCTCTTTTTTTGTCCCTTACGATTCGTCATTTTGATTAACACAGTATCGATCATTTTTTGACTTCTTTGATCTTTATTTTGATACCTCAAAAAGGTTTTTTCAATTCAAAACATTTCGACCCTAATTTTATTTTAGATCTTTTTACAATGACAATTGGTTTTAATATGAGTTGCTAATATTTTAATTTTAATTTTGGACACTCGGGTGAAATGAACTTCTTTTTATTTATGCATATCGAAACAGGATTAGTTCGGTATGCATGAACGCGTGATAGAAACATTGCAGGATGGGTAAAATAATGGGGTATCCTACTGCCCCGCTTGATATGAGCTATCGGGGTGTCTACTAACTGGTCATCCGTCATTGGTACACCGCACTTGAATTTTCTGTTCAAATTTTGCTGCATGTGGTTCACGCTGATTGAAACCTGGGGCCATTCACGTCGGTCGCGAGCTCAATGAAGATTATGTTTTTTCTCTGCTTCTGACGATGAATGCAACGTTTAAATTGATTGGAATTTATGTATTATGGAATTCATATACGTTATTTTTCAATTTTATTAGAGGAATGGTATTTAGTGGGCGCTCGCTTGTTATTTCCAGAGGACAATCTAATCAATGTTAAGCTACTCATGAAACGTAAATCCATTTTATTTACACGTTTTACTGACTGGATTAAAAATTTTCAAAAGATTTAATTTTATTTAAAAATCAACAGTGCACTGTTTATCAAAATTATTTTAAATGGCATATTTTTTCTAGCAAGTAGCATACATCAGTATGCTTGCTTGGTTTTTAATTAAAATTAAATCTTTTGAAAATTTTTAATCCAGTCAGTAAAACATGTAAATAAAGTTTTTCACACATTTGATTCACATATATGAATTCACATATGGATATTATATTTTTTACAGAAACATGTTTTTTTTATAAAATTAGTTATTCAGATTAAATTGTACATGGAAAACAAAATTCATCACTGGCTACAACTCGGTTACAACACTATACTGAGTGATTTCATTTCATTCAATAAATCATGCCAACAATCAATTAATCAACTGAATAATGATTAAATAATTAATGATTTAATAAATGATACATTTTTTGTATAAATATATATTCTGTTGGATTTTGATTAGCGTTTGTGTTGTATTTATTTTTTCGATGTTAATGAAATTTTTCCCCTGTTGGGATGGCTATAGATTTTTTGAAGAGTATACGAAAAAGTTGATCGTCTTATTTTAAAAACAGTTTTTAGTTAGTGATGAATATTATACGATGAATTGAAAAAGTGCGATGAATATTTATGGATGGCCGTTCATTCGGCGAACCTTGATGAAAATCATGCTAATTACGATACGATTTTAATGGAGTACTAGTTTTTGCGAGTGGGACTTGAAATGGAGCTCGTTGGTGCGACGACGGCCATTTCTGTGCCGATATTTACCGAAATCAACTGGCTGCGAGGGAAGCGAGAAAGACCGATCAAAAGACAAGAACGGAATAGTGGGCGCTCCCTACCCCCTCAAGTCTTCTCGAAACGTAGCGAAGCGATCCACCTCAATTAATGAGTTTATCGGAAACTCCGCTCGCTGATGTTGGTCTTAGCGGCTCTGCATCCCCGAGGGTTGTCTGCTCCCTTGCTCCGTCACTCGCCGTCATTTTAATTTCCCCAAGAAACTTTCTAATTACAAACTTTTCTGATTAATCACAGTAATTAATTAGTAGCCCACGGGGAAAATACGGACTGCCGTGCGCGCGCGATGCCGTACAACTCCGAAAGAGGCCTTCCTTGTCCTCTTCATCCCTCCTCTGAGACGTTTTTTTCATCTTTCTTTTTTCCTTTCTTTATAGTTTCAAAGTCTTTTAACTTGCGAATTCAGGGAAGTTGAGTTTTTGTATAAACAAAAGGAATGAAGGTGAACAATCTTGAAAAATGTGGGACGCAGATTAATCCTGAAATTGTAACACATTAGAAAGTATATACGAATTTGTTTATGATAAAACTGGCGATTAAAAAAAATGGAGGATCAATTAATCAAAAGTTTCGGACTGTTATTTTCAAGCCAAAACGAAGAGTTGAAAATCATGCACGGAACTTGAATGTTTTTTTTTGAATGTACTTCAAGTGTATCTATTAGTCATCAAGTCTACCTCAACCCTTTTTATATGATTTTTCCTCGTCTTTTCTTCTGTAGAATTAACATGACTTATAATAAATTCGAATATTGTATTGGCTCACTTGGTGTCTCTCACACTTTCGAAAAGCATTAATGACGCTCAGGTAACCGATGACTATTCATAATCAAGTGAAAAGCGAACTCCGCCCGTTCTTATTCCTTAACTGAAAATCAACACCTGTTATTGTAGTTATACCTGTCTTTCGTGACTGCTATTAATTTGGAAATTGCTGGTTACTTAATAAGCGTAATGAGCTGCACGCTTATCTACCGATGTTATCTAATCTCAAAAGACTTCACACATTTTTGTCAAAGTGATCTCTGTTGTAATTATCGCATTTATTATTTCCAGACGAGCTGAGAATTTACTGCCACGAAATTCGGTTCTGATGATGAAATCACCTTATTCATCGCTACCGTTTTATTGGTCGTAATTAAAATTCACTTTTCTCATCTCTTGCGCTCGTCAAAAGTTTTTTATGGCAAATAATTTAATACCTTATTTTTTTCTCGTTATTTTTGGCCAAAAGTTTTCATGTTAGTCTTTTTTTATATAAGAACTGATGTGTTTAATATCATAATTAATATACAATTATTGCACGACTAAAACAAAAAAAATTCATCCAGCGCTTAATTTTGTAGGATAAAAGATTGCCTCATTATATTGCTTAATATAAAAAAATGCATTTTGCAAGCACGCGTCTTAAAATAAAGGTTGACTTTTGAGCTCATTACTCGGAACAATACATCCTATGAACATGTAAATTGCAACAGCTTTCGTTTTTCGCTAACCTTTTCATAAACTTGATTTTACATTTTGTTGAACAAAAAAAGATCGTGTTAAATAACAAATTAAATTTGTGAAAATTTTGCGCATGAGAAAGAAAATTGAAATGTCAGTTATTGAAGGATTAAATCGATTTGATTTTTTAATTCAGTTCGGTATCCGTATCAAATTCTGATATTAACAGAATTCCTTTTTGGCAAAAAACTTTCTTGAAAGTTACAATATTACCTCACACGGAGTTTCGCCGATATGAAAGAAAAAAACTAATTAATCCGGCGAAAAATACAAGAATTTGTAGGTCAGTCGTGGTCGTTAACTTTATGGTTGAACTGCGAGTACAAGCAACATTATCAACGCCTGCCAATTTATAAACCGTTATTACACCGTTAAAGTATATTAATAACCGATGACTTACTGCGCTTAGCACACTCGAACGGGCAACCGCGACTCGTTCAACTTTTTCGGCTGCTCTCAACTAGTGAGTTTTTTTTTTCATTGGCGACGTGACTCCTTCTGACCGCCATTCCTCTCCGAGAGACCTAGATCAATTTTACCTTTATCCAGTTCAGCAATACGTCTTTGTGCGGGTAAAAGTGAAACAAAACATTTTTATCGCAGGAAGTGCGGTTTTTGTTGCAGCAAAAAGAGTTTTATTGTTTCTTAACGCTAAAAGTAACGTGTGAAATCATGAGATACGTCGTGTGCCAATTGAAAGAGAAAACGTGATATCCTAGAAATAATTTTTTTCAAGACTGACAAATTTCTCACATCAATCAACAAAAACAGTTTAAATCATGTATATTTTAAGTCAGAAATACAAGGATGTAAATGTTGTCCAACGTTATTTATAATTACTAAAACTGCGCGCTGATCTTTCTTGATTGATGCAAATTAATTGTATACCAATCTTTATAGCATACAGTTGAACTTTTCGTTGAATTAATCATTCCGTAAACCGGTGGGGTTAGGGTTATCGTCATTTTTCTTGTTCTTGTTTTTTGATGTTAATTAATTTCACCATCAAATTTGTCGTTAATATATATCTTATTCCTGCAATCGTATCGGTATATAAATTTATTGGAAAAATAATAAATCTCTCTTATCGTTTCGCAAATCACATTACTGATGCGATTGCCATAAGAACCCGATTAGCATAAACATTAATCGTCGTAATCTATGTAGTGTTATTCATTTGAGACAAACGGTGTGGATATTTTTATTTGCCATCTAACTTCTAAACTCGGTATTTATCGTGTAAACAGATGATTAAATTTGAGAAATATGGTATTTTAAGTTACTATGTCTTGTGCAAACAGAATAATTCTTCTGCGAAAGTCAATTTAACTGAAACATACAGTTTATAATCGTTCTGAAGATGAAAATTAATTATTACCATAACTTAAATACCATTTATGTGTTCATTACTTGTTATTATGAAACACCATTGTACGGAACAAAACATTTAAACAAATAACAATAAAAATTAAAACCAAAAATATACAACAAAATAAAAAACAAGTTTAATTGCATAGGCACGCAATTAACTTTTTCCATGCAGGTCGTACAAAATCGTGTGTAGGAAAGAGCGAAATATAATTGCACCGGTACGTGTCGCATTAATCCAAATTTTTCACGCAGCTGACCGGTGCGATCGCGCATTTAGGTTCAACAAACCGAAAATATGCTGCGTTTAAGTATCGTTCTCATCCTTCATATATTTTATTCTTCTCTTTTTCTCACTTCGAATCCGTCGAGTCATGATGTAATGACGGGCAGTCTGTCAGATCACGACCTGGAACAGCCAGCACCATTGCAAGCCCGATGTTGTGGGGCACCACATCAGGCGAGCCGGCATCGACACCTCTAGGATATACAGTATACAATTATAACCCGATAGCTATATTTCGCTCAGTCACAACTGAACGATGATGCTGCTTCTCTAAGCTGAGTGTGCAACATTCACTTTTGCTCGGTACTCTTTCGGGTTGTAGCGTTTCTTTTTTTTTTGCTTCGCATTTTAGAATTCTTCTACGAAATTCAAATCTTGAGCTCTGACTTTCGGTGACCATGGTAATTAGGTTGGACGTATCTCGACACAGTGGATTTTAATTGGAAGTAATTCCCGGTGTTGTTCAGCACCTTGACAGAATAAGCGGTTGACCTGAAATCCAGAAGAGTTAAGATTTGATCTGTATCTTGATGTAATCAGTGTGAGAAGGAATTAGGATAATGAAGTGAGAATGTTTCGTCAGATGAAATCCGGGGGACAGACCAGTTAAGTGCTAATTAACTGACTTCACCGAAATCTGACCTAGAAGACAAATCTAAAATTTCTCATTCAGCTCCTTGAGATTTTTTATGATTTATTTACTTAGATGGGTTCTAGTTTTTTTTTAACTTGGCGAAATGATCACGCCAAGTGTGTAGTTGTCTCGGTGGAAGTCAATCTAATCTAAACAAAACTCTCACAGTCGAGAATCACATTCACATAAACATTCCGCCGAGAAAACTACGCTTAAGTGAGTCAGAAACTGGAGAGCGAGCCTAAACAGTTTACATTCCTTGACGAGTTGCGACCGTTTCGTTTAATGGCGATTACGAAACGAAAAGATGGATCGAAATCGGAGCGAAAATTCGACTGCTCACGGATCAAAGTGGCCGACGTGGTGTCTCACATGTAATAAAGGTGGTATCGTTAATATCTCGGTATTCTTCATCCTTCTCTAATTTTTTTTCCTTCGCTCTTCTCTCGCCCACAATGAGCCGGTAAGAGATAACTCTTGCCCCCACTCTTACACATTCTGACACCTCTTCAAAAAGGACGCCTTATTCTTTGCGAGAAAAAGACACGTCAGCTGACAGCAAAAGACAAGTCGGTAAATAGTTTGAATCTCATATACATAACTCTTTCGACGTTGACCGATCTGGTCCCGCGTTTGATATTTATCAATAATCTCGTTCAATTAAGCAATTTACCACCGCGCTCTCACACCGGATTATCAAATTCTTTCACTTCACTAAACCTTTTTTTAATCCAAACTTTTAAATCAACTTTCAAAAATTGTATCATCTTTTTATTTCTTGGTGGAATCCTTATACGTATTGGTGAATTATTGCAGCAATTTGTTTGTCAATTTCTAAGAATGATTTGAAAGTATATTTCATTAGTAACATTCTTCCCAAAAAGCTAGGATCGGACTTTGTCACACTTAATCAAATCTACGTGGGCATTTTATCCGAACCCGATCACCATCCTATCACAGTTGCATCTTATATATAGCTGGGGAAAAAAGTTTGCCCATTCGTAACAGAACAAAATGATTGGAAACGTTGGACGCATTCACATCAGTGCGAAGAATAACCCGTATTTGTCGTATTGTCATGGCGGCCTCTGTGGACCGGTCAAATTTATATATGACTGCGTTCACTGCTGGAAGCGTATAAGCAGCATTCGATTGAGGATGATCATGCGAGTTCCGTGAAGATGCGATCTCGTCTCGACCTTGTCCGTGAGTCCAACGTAATGCACAACAAACGTTACGCGGTGCTACTTTGCGATATGCATTACGCCGTTCTCTGGATGTTTTAGAACATTAATCAAAAAGAAAACACATTGCTTTATTAGCCATATATATTTTCATCGTTCATTTCATGACGCATTAAAACCCACATAAAATATTCTATTTTTTTCCCCTTACTTTTGGTTTTTTTTTATTTTGTACATAACCATATATCTGATATTTAAAATGTTCCACATAAATAACATATAATAATCCGAATACTAATTCGCACATTTATGTCTTCTGAGAAAATTTTGAAAGGCAATTAAGAAGACTAATTAAAGTATCGTTACCTGTGATTATAACACATATATATCCTTTTATCATAACTTATGTAGTAAGAAAAAAATCCCGAGATATACACAGTTACGCAAACCGTAACTCGTACAATTCGAATATCTTCGTTTGGAGGATCATTAAGAAGCCCCGGCAACATTACTTTGATTCTGGCAAAAGAAACTGTTGTTAAATATGTAATTTGGTAATTTAACCTCTCGTAAGGAATCCGACTGGATCATAATTAACAAATCCTGGTTGGTGCGTTTTTTAATGCAATTTCGCATACTATGATACAGCCGAGAATCCCGTTTTCGTAATTTATGCTCGCGGCCCGTGGAACTCAGGGGGTCTGCGGGATCGTACGTTTTACAAACGCAATTCGCCTGCAATAATTAGTTATTTATGGAGCTTTCTCACCTAAGCTACCAGGCCGAGAGGCCCGCCCGGTCGCTCCCAGACAAGAATAATGTGCTTTTATTTACTCGCACTGTTTGCCCGGCGTGGGCGTGGATTTTGCTGTTTTTATTTCACGAGCTTACTGCTACTTAGTCGATTTTATTTTGTTGCATGAACGCCGCGTCATCTTATCACGTCCAGTGTGATATTTCAACCTAAAATCCTTTCTCTCTATCTAACTTTTTTATTTTTTTTTCCGCAGTTAACTCGGCGCAGATGCGAGCAAAGTTTATTGCAAGATTAATGCCGCGAATAAAGTAACGAACTTATAGATTTCTAGGGATTAAAAAAGTTTCGACAATTTTTTGAAATTTCGTTCTTGCGCCCTGGGGGGAAACGAAGAATTTGTCAAAAATATCAGCTGACAGGACACGTTCGGTCGTGTGAGTCATCGGCGGCGTTCGTTTTGTACGTAAAAACGTTCGGCTTACGGTAAGCGGGACGCCTCGTTTGATTTACCGCATGACTAAAAATAATAAAACCTGTTTATAAAGTAAAGTACTTCTGCCACTTTTGCGCGTAACTGTGGCAGGGTTCTTCTGATTTACGTAGTATCTCCATAACGAGGGACTCGTCGTTTCGTCGACCGCTCTTATATCGCGCTTTCGTTATCAAGTTTCATTCAATTGGAAATTATTTGCCGAGATAAAATTAATTATGTTTAACCTCCAGGAGTGCAATCAGCGGTGGCAACTTTGAGAATTCCCAGTATACGTATATGAATTATTCTTTTTCAATTTCATCCGACGATGCTCTACATTATGGACATCACAGATGAAGTACTGCTCGTATGTGTATCATTCCATAAATTTAAATTCTTTTGGTTTGTTTTGTTTTAAATTAACTAATGTGCAACGCAAAATGTCAACTTGGCAAAATTAAGTGTCTCAATGTAAGGTCTTAAATTGACGACACCGGTGTTTTCAATTGAGACATTTTTCTGAAACGACTTGAACATTTCTATCCAACAGGTTATTTTAAAAAATTTTATTCTCTTCTGCTAATATTAAACGCTGAACTAATCAAAACGAACTTGAAAATGTCTGTTTTCAGCAAGTTGACAGCCGTGCATCCCACTTACTATTATCGCAATGCAGATTGTTCATCATCCTTAGCAGACCTTGGAAGCTGCAACACCTCCATTAATAAGCTCAGCCGAGTAGTCCAGTGTATCCATGACCAAATGTAAATGGCCCACGACGCGTATCTTCATTATGATGTTGCTTCAGCAATGATCAGGAAGCATGTTGTAATTTCTCGGCAGTGCTGTAGGTATGTGTGAGCTTTAACGGGAGTGAAAGGAATCGTAGAGTGGACGTTTAACATATGAGCGGCTACCAGTGTTATTAATACCGGTGAGGTCTGATACTCCGTTTGTTCGGGGGCCACCCGCGGTCCCAGCGAGGCCCCAGCCCCAGTCCCCTCGAAAAACAGAGAGGCGATAGTTGCCGCTGAGTAACCTGATACTCGCCATCTCGACTATCCGCAGAAAGAATGATGCTTTCCTGTTCTGGTACCGACTAATTAATATGTGTTTAGAGTGGAATGCGACACGTGTTTTGGTGTCCGCCAAATCTCGCAAAGCAAGACAAATGACGCGGGTTTTTTGCAAGAGGAAGCCTCTCACGTCCATATTAATGGGCGTCATCAGGGGCTACTTTTTTTTGGGCTTGCGAATGTTGAATGTCTGCGGTGCACGGTCGGACACACTCGACGAAGAAAGTGTGCCAGTCGATAGCAGCCCAATTGGGCCCGCGGGATCAGCGTGTCATTTTACATATTCATTACCGCCTCGAGTATGGGAATGGGCCTCGCTGTTTTGCAAGAGTAATATGTTTATGGAATTGGGCTTGACAGTAACACCGGGTTATTAATTGGTGCGCTACTGCTTAACTTTTGTAAATCAAATGGATCCTGAAATTGATATCTTTATAGCGCGTTTTTGTTACACGAGATTACCATAAATTTGCATACGTCTTCGCCTTTTGTGCAAAAAAATACTGCTACCAGTAAACTGCCAACTATGTCGCGTCCAAGTAAATTATTGACGCGCTGGTTTGTTTTTGAACTATCGCTGAGTGTGAGGACACGGACACGACAAAAATACCTACAAAATCTGATACAAGAAAAATGTAGTATCATTTGACAACTGCTAAGAAAAAGTTCCAAGGGAAAAACTTAATCAGAAAGTGATAGTTGTATTTTTTCTGAATAACCACACAGGCAAAAATTTTATATATGTCATATCTACATGTAGCATATATGGTAGTATATATGCATCATACATGAATACTTTTTTTCCTAGTTAATTATGGCGCATATATGGTTGTATTTATATTACATATATTAGTTGAATTGATGCCTGTATATAGTCAGCATTTATGTCTAAATTCCATCTATGCATGTATAGATGTTGCATGTACGCTACATGCAAAACATACATTGTTCATTTTGGATAGATAGTCCAGATCCAACCGGGAGAAATTTCTGATAATCGTCTTACAATAAATTATTCGTTATGATTATCAGGTTTTATCAGCACGTTAATACCTCTTACTCCAGACTGATTAAATCATAGGTATCAGAGTTGGCAAAAGATCTCGGACAGAGGTGAAAGGAAGTGGGGTATCTGTTTCGGGTCGTCATTTGTCGAATGTCCTTTTCGTTCTTGTTGTTGATCACAAGGTGCACTGGAGATTCAGTTCAGAATGCAGATTTCGCTAAGGAGAATCTCCCGCAGTCAGTTGGTACATTAGGCCTCCCGTTCCTTGGACGTCTCGAGGATTATAAATCCTTAATACAGATCGGCACGCGATGCCTGGCTCGTTAGAGTGATGTATAGCCGACTGCGGTGTCCTGTGGTGTACGGTAGCCGCACTACTACTTACGCGTGCATAACTCCCGCATGTATCTACATCGGTGTTACACCTACACGCGTCCAAGTGCCAGGTAATAATGAGAGATCTCAGATACGACTCGATATTAATTGTGCACATCGAGTGTGCCGCTGTAGAAGCGTCCCCCTTCCAGACGTACGCTTCCCCTGGCTACCCGGCTTACCCCGATCTTTAGATGCGATGTGCGATATGCACGATATACGATACAGGAACCATCTCGGGCTCCGGCACAGGTTGCCCAGGAACCGCTATCTCCTTGCAGCCTCGCTTTTTCTCCTTTCTGCTTTCCTCTGCTGCAACGCCATCACTATATCGTATTTGAATCAGACATTCCGCACACAGGATTCATTCACATCACGGGTTATGGAATTTTAAGGTCTAACGCTTTTAGGTTCCTTGGGGTTAAAAATAGGCAACTCTTTCTTGTCTTCTTCAACTGCACATTTACATTCACCTATTATCATTCATTCAAGACATTAACGATTTGTTGTTACACAATTTAGTCTGCAGAATTAAATTTTCAATTTAATTTAATTCAAAATATATGATCAATGTTATAAATGCAAGGCTCTAATTTCTTTGATTACCATTGTCTCACTTAATATTCTTTGAAATACTTTTCATGGCAGTCGTGCGCTTTAAAAAGCTCGAAACCAACAATTATTCGAGACTTTTTTTACTCATCTCTCGTGTTCCTATCCAATATCCAATGCTTAAATATACACTCTCGGACGCAGCACACAGCCGGAGTATCTCACATCATACCGATGATTGCTCGAAGTGAATTTGCAAAAGCCGCCGCTAAAGAGTGGACAGATTATGTTCTATATTACGGTCCTTGTTCCTCGCGTGTTTTCTACGACTTGATATTACATTCCCATTTTCAGTCTGTTCCCGTTTGGCTCGGCCGCTCGAGTGTCTCCTTCGACGAGGACGAGCAGCCACTTTGTAGATACGATCTCGAAACAAATTACGAGACCTGTTCAGTCGCCTTCCTCTCCATCCTTCTGTTATATGTTGCTCTTTGTTTTTTTTCTATCTCTTTCTTTTTTGCTATTCTTCTCAGCTGAATTTAAATAATTGCACCGTTAACGAACATAGTGAAATGTCTTGTCATAAGAATCTTTAAATCCAGTATGTATATGGTGCACGTAAAGGTTAAAGTCATATGATTACAAGAACTATTTGATTGTTGGACGGTCAAAGATTTCCTTTACGTGAAATTTGTAAACTACGTAAAACCTTTGAAGAAAGTATACATTTCTGGCACAAAATAATAATTTGACAAAAGAGAGTCTATCATTAAAAGACAACCTACAAAGTCCTTTGATGTGTCCAGACTTGAATAATCGGTTGCGTGTTGCTACAGTGGGATTCGTGCGTTATTATACCTTAGCAACACGTGTCCCTTATCCCGATTTTGATTACGTGCGTTTCATTGAAACTATAACCCGACCTATCCTTTCATGTGTGTGCTTATGCTCTACTAAAACTGTTCTACTTATACTGTTTATCATCCAATCAAAAAGTTTTATTTCCATATCCCTAATAGTCCACTTTACTTTAATTTCCATTCAATTGTTTATCATTTATTTTCATTCTCTGTTTTATTTAGCAAAAATTATTCAACATTTACTAAATTAACTTTTGCATTGAGATCATTTTTGTTAGTAAAAACATGCCTTTTCATTCCACCTTTGAAATTTGTGTTATGTATACATTTTTTGGGTCGTGAAAATTCATCTAAACGTAAATGTGTTTTCAAAAGTCCTTTTCAAAAAAAAAAAAAAAAAAAAATAGAGTATCATTTTTGTGATAGGTTCTGTCATGATTAGTCGCAGTGAGCTTTTATCTCGATACACTTTGTGCATCCGACCAATGATTAAATTTTATTTGACGGAATTCTACCATAAATTTTGCACAATTATGTTGGTATTTTAGCGGCGTGGATTTTCGATCAAGCCACGCTCAGCTAATTTACCGTATGGATTTTTCATATTAAATGATAACAAATATTAAAAATTATGTTTTGCTGATTAGAAAATTTTTGCAGACGGGAAAATCAATTTCGCGGGCTCAGACAGCAGTTTTTTTCATTGGTCGATCACTCGCCAATGGCTCGTCGGCCTGTCATCGCAAAATCCTGATAATCCGTGATAAGACACAGATTGAGTTCAGTTTTGACCGTAAGAGGAACCTCAGGAGAGACGGAAAAGAAAATTGGAAATCTTCCTGCTGGATCAGTAGGGGATAATAAAATTGCGGATTTGCGAGCGGACTCGCGCTTATAGAATCCCGCGTCCTCAGCATCCACGACCTTACAAAACGTTTCTAATTGGTGATAAGGATAGTGTATGATCGTTCTATCAAAAGATGTTGATAATTACATAATTTTTCATTCATCATCAAACGATAATTAAATTGATCCACATCGCCATATCGCAATTAAAATCTTAATTTTGTTTTCAAAAAGAATGATTGCATTTAATTTTTATATATTTTCAGTCTCATTTTATGATTGCTATCGAATCAAAACAATCCAAAGAGGACAAATGGGAACGAAATTTTTTGCATGAAGAAACAGTTTAATTGAAGATGGTACCAGTCATCATGAAATGGCTTTGATGATTAATTTTCAATTACGATTTCACTATGCGGCAACTAAGCCGAGCCGATAAGAAGCGCTGCAAGTCGCTGTACGTTTTTCGTCTCTTTTTTTTTATTTTAGTCCCTGATGTCGACGTTCCCTTTTGGCCAAGGAATAAAGGAGGATTGTGGGGTGACACGATTGGCAGGACCGCGTGATTAGATGGTCCTGACCGTCCATCGGGAGGTAAATTGAACTGCGCGGATACGTAGATGTAAAAAACGCAATCGGCTCTTACAGTAATGAAAACCCTGACGTTATCCCCTATAATTCTACCAGGAAACATGGCTCGCCCGCTGATCGAATCGGTGCTTGTAGGGCCACATGGGTCTTTGAACTCAACGACATCTGCTTTTACAAATTCATTGGTTTTCAACAAAATTGCGCATAAAAATAAATTAAAATTCTAGTTGTTCAAAAAAACAATAAAAATAAAAGAAACAAATAAACAAATACAAATTAAAATAGAAATGTTTGTTTTCGAATTTTGGATAGGCGTTGAGTTGTGTTAAGTGAATGATAATTTGCAATCAATTAGGCAAATTGCATGTTACTTGATCCTGGAACAACTGCAACAGGCTCGCGACTCGTGTCGGAAACAAAGAAATTAGTAAGGGCGAGCGTGTAAACTAATGCGGGGCGTCTTGAGATGCGAAAAGATAAAAGTACAAATGAAGATCTAACTGGGTGTAAGGTGGGATTGCAGAAATCTTGATACAAGATCTCGCCCATCCCGGGAGAACGAGCCTGTGATTCTACTGATTTATGGCAATTTTTATGCGGGGTAGCCGGAATAATTCACCCTAATGCCCATGCTAACTGCTCCTGGCCCTCATTTCGTCCCCGCTCGGCGATTCTTTATTGCCTGAAAAGTGCCATCATCCCCGCCCAAGTCTCAAGAATAAAACAAGAAATTACTACTCTCTCAGTCAAGATAGTTTTCAAGATTTTTGAAGATGACGTCCTTATATACTGAGGTGCAAGACAGATTTATTTGTCTTGCTTTTTTTGTCTTAATGCTGTTTATTTTCAGATAAGATAATAATGAATTGGTGACATTTTTTAATTCATATTATTACTGATTGTTTTTTTTTTCAAATTTTATTTTATTTATATCATATAAATAAAATCATTGTTAAAATGATCGATTCTGACAAAAATTTTTCCTGCATTTATAGTTTGAATGAAAAATAGAAAATTTGATATAGAAATAACATACTTGAAAAGGTGACAATGGAAAAAGTGTTTTGTCCAATTTGTATTCGAATTTCGGGAATGTCGGTAAATTGAAAATCACTTAGCGTATCGACGGTTCATCGGTTTTGATTTGAAGAGTTGTTTAAAATATTGAGCACCGATAAAAGTATATACACCCCCTCCTCCTTTGAGCTACGAGAGTCGAATATTATATTGCGTATATAGCGCACGTACGAATCGAATCTCCAGAGCCGATGGATCGCTTTCAGTCATTCGAGATTGACCGCAAAGCTGGCGCGTCGCAAAACTGCGAGCAAAATTTATAGATTTGGCGTTTATCGCCTGCAATCAATTCATTGAATTTGCGCTTCAATTTCAATTAATTAGCAATGTGAAAATGATCAACCCGAGTATCCGTGATGGCTCTTTTCCCCCCTTTTTATATTTTGTTTTCCTTCAATTTTTTGCCGCTCGCTTTTTATTTGCGTTTTCGAAAAAAAATGTTATAATCGGCCTTGCATGTTGTCGGCCGGAATTCGCTCGAATTACCTATATGCCATTAAAATATCGTAAAATATATATACGCTCCCGATATTGATCAGTCGGGTGATTAAGAGACATAACCGAGCATATCGCAGCAAAAATCAGTCGTTTCATTTTCACTCCCGAAATACTCATTTCCCTTTGACGCCGCAATCATTCATTTCGATTCCCGATTCACCAGCTCGTTCGTTTAGTGTGCTGAACACTATTTTGACTAATGCTGATGTTGCATTCCGGATTATTTTTGCCAAGCATTTTATTTTATTCATTTTTGAATTGTCAAAAACGGGTAATTTTTTCTATTAATCAAGTCACATGAAATAAACTGTGATTAGTAGATTTTGCACTCTGAAGCAACAGTATTAACCTACGCAAACAAAAGGTATGAACTGATTACGTAATACCACGGGGGAACAGTTTAAAAGGGATAAAAAGTGCGCACAGCCAAGTCTCTAGTCTTAATTCCTTTGCCATGCTCGTTAACTGTTTTCCAAAAGACGTGGCGGGCAACGCGCTGATAAATTTACTTAGATGCCACGTTTACCTACGTAGACTTCATTTTTATGAGAGGAAGGAAATATAAAGCGACCCTCCAACGCGCGGAACGCAGCAAACAGTGTTGCTGCCGAAAATAAAAAGAAAGAAAAGAAAAAGAAGAGAGAAACAAAGAGGAAGAGGAACAGATAGAGAGAGAGGAAGAGTAAAAATTGCCGGGAAAAGAAATTACTTTCTCTTTTGTATTTCAGTATCTCACGCACGAGGCTGAGATCCTGCGAGGTGACGAAGGGGAAGGAGGAGCGAAGAGAAACAGCGAGGGGCGCGAGGGGGCCGCGGGGTTTATCTCGCTCATCCTCATTAGAAGCCCCTCTCCTCCCTCTCTGCCCCTTCCTGTCGGCTCTTCCTCCCTCTTGATGCACCCTTCGTCCCTGCATCCCGAGCTTTCTTCCCTCATCGACGATGAGCACCGAGATCGCGTATATATCGCAGCATCTCGGTGGCTCTGCAGCACGCTCTATTAATTAAAAAAATGGTCTACCCTCGCGTTGGCAAATGCCGGCCGCCGGAGGGGGCGAAACAACTCGACGAGGTACCAACTGCGTAATGACGCGAATTAATTTTGCACTTTACGCGAAGCGCCACTCTCTCGCCCTCTTATTGTATCGTTTTTGTTTAAGATGGATGAATTTTCGCAGCCAGCTGAATATTGATTGCACTGTTTGGGTGTTTTAGGTAGATTGGAAAAGAAAGGTGCCGCGCTCGTGGAACATACGTAAGGTCGTGGGCGGGAGCGCTGAAATAAAGGTTGTAGAATAGCTGATTGTTTGCCTTATGATGAAAATTACAGAAATATAGTCATTGGGACGGGCACTTTTCACAGTTCAGATCTTACACATGTTCGTGTTAACAAAATGAACAAATTCGTTATGACAGATTAAATTGAATTTGCAAGAACATGCAATGCAACTTGCATTTTTCATTTTTCGTTTGAAAATTAATTTTTTTATTTTGAAAACAACATAGTTTCATGAAAGAATTTCATATGAAGTTCACGAAAATGATCTTGCAACATTTTATTCGGAATGTTAGACGATTTTGGACGAGATATCTTTATTTCATTATATGGTACGTAATATTTAAAGAGTAAAGGAGAGGTATAACAAGTTGGACTGAAGCATAAAAAAGATAGACGATGGTATATAGCTGTAGCATGAAACTGTTCGCATAGTAGATGGCGAAAATTCCTATGTGATGGTGGATTTTAGGTTAGGTTAACTTAGCGCGCAGGGCTAGCGGGTTGGGGTGAGGGTGGGGGATGGCGGGGTGGCGGCTAAAACAAAGGTTCGGTCGCTGGTTGGTCGATAGTCTCGGAGCGCCAATCAGGCACGACTACGCGAGTGGCAACCCTCGTTTGCGCAACCTGCTGGCTGCGGGGTTATATTCAGGGGTTGCTCACCCTCGGGGAATGTCATACTTAGGCGCGCGAGCTCGGGAGGATCGCGTCTCCACGGTGACGCGTCGAGCAAGATGAGAGACTTGCAGGATCCTCCCATTTGCGCGCCGATTGTCACTATTTTACGAGCAATCCTCGAATAAATAACAACGAATTATCTGAAAGGTTTCATTACCGATTGCCCTTCAAGTGTCATCTACTTTCATGCCTATTATGTTTCGTTTGCTCCAGGTTCGTTCTTCACCTCGTTTCATCGCTCTTTTCGTTCCCTCGTTTCATTCCTTTTTCGCCGATTTAGCTGATTTGCATTACGCTGATTCGATTCTCCGGAGATGTATTTGAGATTTGAAGGTTTCACTGTTATCTGTACAATAACGATTATTCCTAATGAAAGTAATCAAATAATTAAGCTGTTCGATTGATCATTTTTTTCATCAGTTTATTGCTTTAATGAAAACAAAATTACGTGATGTTTATATACATTTTTTCAAAATGTTTTTTATTCGAGAATTCTGTAAAACGTGTGTTTGAATTTTGTTTTAGAGGTATTATTTAAAGTGAACGCTATACATTTTTTTATTTAACATTAAAAGTCTTTGATTTTATCGTTTTTGATGTATTTTAAGCTTCTCAAGTTGTTTTTAAGTGAAATTCATGTTAATAATTGAGCATTATTTATACAAATTTTACAAAAAATCAATGTCGCAATTTGAATCAATAAAAGTTGTTACAATGTTGTGAATATAAATTTCAGGGTTTATTTAACGTGATATTTATAAATATCAGTTGAAGAATTGTATCAATTTCAATTGCACGTCTCACACCATTTCAAATTAAAATATATATACAAATATCTATCAAAACTATACTTTTATTACAATCACTTCCAGTCAAATTTTAAATAAATTGTGTAATAAGGAAATTTGCCAGTGTGTACTATTAATTATAATATACGGCAAGTAAAAAAGCGCATCTTTTTCAAAGCCCCTGTTGCGCCAAAATTGTAACATATGGTTGCGCGCGCAATTCACTCGGTGCAACGACCGATTCAAAATCAATTTCAGTCAGCCAAAAATCTCAGTTGGTAATATATATCAACAATGATTCAACACATTCAAAACATTCATTCAATTTAACATTTTTATCAAAATTTGTAAATAGCATTTTTTTGCCATTGCAATAATACCAATATACTTATTGTGATTGATATAATCAATAAAAATTGCATTGTATTTGAATGACGTTTATACAAAAAAGAAATGATAACCCACAGTTGGAAATTCAAAGAAAATTAAGTTAAATAAACCAAACATCAATGGTTAACGAATTTTTTTGCCTTTTTACAATATTTGCTCTTTACTATAACCAAATAGCAGGGTTCATCACAAAGAAAACATATTTTACATTCAAAAATTCATTGCAAAATAAAATTACCAGAAAGATCCTTTTAATATTCGTATAAATATGAGTTTTATTTTTCTATAGTAATTTCAATACACTATTAGAATTTGAGACGAATATCTACAACTTTTTACATTCATAAATTCAATGCTAATGCACTTGGTGCCACTGCGTGCGCAACGGAAGGTCAACAATACATCTTTTATTAATTTACAGATTGAAAAGGACTACTAATTCAGTCGTCGAATGGAGGTAACGACTTTTTCGCTGCACCTGTAATATGTTGGAAATCCCTCGTGACACGGCTTTGAGACAGTCGCTGGCGAGAAAAAGATCCCCTTTGATTCGATTTTCTCCGCCCTCCAGATATTCGGTTCGTAACCACGCCAGTGCTCGAAGACCTGACTGGCCATTGGACGAGAAACTTTATCGGTGCTACGGAGCAAGCTCCTTTTGCTCACTTTGCGCGCTGCATCATTTATCCTACCTCCGTATAGTGCGACCACCACCAACGCCACTGTATTTATCTATTGTTAGGTGGATTCATAAACGTCTTGTAAATCAGGCACAATTGGATTTCATCGGGGCTATCAAATGAGCGGAACAAATAAGGCCCGCGTGTGTTTGCCGAACAAATGAGACACAACTAATCGCTATTTCTTTGTACATTTTTTATAGATGTTTGAAAAAAAGTAGCAATTACAGTTAAATTGTTTTGCACAAAACAGTAGTTTTTAATTAAAATTGAAGATTGATCGCATAATTGAAGAAATGATCAACGACAATATTGTTTCAACTTTCAACGTGATGAGAAAGAAAAAGTTTTATAGAATGGAAAACATGTTTATTTATTCTACTCATACATATTTTCGTTTTGTCGTATGATATTTTTTTTCAATATTATCACAAACGTTATAAATTTTAGCATAAGTGTATATAGTACGTTTAAAATGTTTATTAGAATAATGCGTACATATATTTGTAAATATTTTAAACGTACTATTCCAACTCCCATTTCCGATTACAATCAAGTTTGTACATTTACTTTACTTTTTACAGCTTGATATTGAAAAAAATTGATTTTTTTCATCCAACAAAAACTGGAGTATAAATTTGTACGGTGAAATTGTATAAGAACATGGCGCAATTTAATTACTCTAAAGAGACGATTGAATTTATACAATTAATACACGAATTCATTTACACTTTTTACAAAATCGAATTGTACATCTTGTCATTTAATTTATGTATACTATTTATTTTTCATTCTTATCTGTAAATATCGAATTTTATAGATAATAATCTATATTTAATCGTGATTTGTGAATATTTACAAGATTCACTACTGTACTGCGGTTCGTTAAAAACATGTGAGTGGAATCATCTTAGTCGTGTTTATTATAATCCAAATGATACCGTTAAAGATAAACACAATTGATGTTTTTTTATTTTCGTCGAGGGACATTACATTGATAACGATTGTAAGACGCATTAACAGTTTTATCGAAGAAGTATTACAATTTTTTTACAATGCTTCTAAACGTTTATTATATTTTCGAACAAGATAAGTTTTGTCGTTTCTTTCATTACAATCTTTCATTACAAATAAATATATACATATTTTTTTATAAATATGTCAAAATATGAACATTATGTTTCAGAATATTTTTTATCGTTTCAGTTTATAAAAATTCTACAAATCAAATTACAATTTTCCGATTTGATCGGCCAAGAGGTTTTTGCATTTTTTACATGTTAATTCTTCCCTCGACGAAAAATCTAGAAAACGGGAAATTGATTGCAACGTCGTTAACATTTGTATTTCAAATATTGTATGAGCTACATACAAACTTATTGAAATGATTCTTAATTTAATCGGCGCAAGTAGTCCAGGGGGTGAGGCGGCGTGGTACTGACTTAGTATGCCGTTTGGATCTGAAAACAAAAAGAATCATTAATTATTTATCCCAAGGAATACAAAAACTCGCTGGTACATAATACATTTATTATATAAATGCACTCTCAATTAGTTAATTTTGTATTAAAATTGAAAGATGAATATCAGCTTTTGACTTGGCAATTGGAAGTAATATCTTAATTGACATCTATTTTGCGCTTCGCGACAAGTATAATCACAAGTAACAAGGAGACATCCTTAGGGAAAGAAGTTAACGCACATTTGCGATTATCGATTGTTCCAAGGTGTCGAGGCAGAACGATTTCCGATGTTGACTCAAGTCGACTGCGAGTCCCGTGTCGTATACACTTGCCTCGTTCATTACGCGCACGCGATTCTTTAGTATACACGCATTGATGCACTCGATGAATCGCAAACGCTCCAGACTGTTTACACGATTATTGTTTATGATGTGACGTTTTTATGAAAGGGCTTTTTATCATGTGAAATTATTAGTTTCGCGTATTCCCATAAGATGCTTTATATAAGTTACCATATGAAAATGCCACAAACATTGAAACAATTTGAATAAAAATTAATTTAAAAAAATTTTGTGGGCTGAGAATAAATTAAGTTTTGGAATCCATTTTTGGAAATCAAATGTTGATTTTGAAATTTACTGAAATAATGGAAAAAATAGGTTACGATGAAAAATTTAATTAAATGCGAACGAAAAGAACTCATGAGTTGTTTTTCGTCTAGATGTTATAAACTGTTGAAAATCGAGAAAGTTTTAACAATGGATCTTTGAATGACGTTTTAAATGTTTAAAAATGTTTGCTCGTGTAATGAGTGCGGTGGTCTCGAAAATAGAAAGCATTTACTACCGTCAATGAAATTAATTAATCTATCAGACTTGTACAGAACCGCGGCAATAATTAATAACGTTTATCGCTCGGAATTTCCACCCCGTAATGTTATTATGAAAATATGCCGTCAGTAGGTAAGATTAATGAATTAGAAAGTGCTCATTTTATTTTCATTGATATATAATTATTTATCGACCGATGGCTTACTGAAGGTTTTGCGCAATGAAATTGGGATTGGAGCATGGCATATAAATCAGCTTGAGATGATTAAAATGCATTAGTAATTTTGGTCGATTTATCCACCAATATTATATATTGGAATAATAAAATGATGTTCGTGTTAGTATATATAATAAAGTTATTTGCAATTTTAAATTTTACAGTTCTTAACATAATGTGAATTGAATTTTTGACAAATTTAAGACAAGTCTAGAAAGATATATTGATCATGTTACAACCTACATTATTTTCTAGCTGATACAAAATATTGGAAAAAATCAAGATAGCGTATTTCCGGCTTAGGCAATGTAGGCCAGTCGATATTGAATATTCGCGGTATGTAGAGTTTTGAAATATAAATACCAAATATATAGGCTAAAAGATTCATTTCGTGTATTTTATGATAACAGTGAATTTAACGGGTTAAATATCAAGTGAACTCTAAAATGTACCATCTATCGTCCACTTCTGATTAAGAACATGAAAATTAATGTAATTTATTTTTAATTAACATAATTTTTCAAACAAACACTTGAACAAATTGGGGAATGTTTTCGATAACGTAAAGCTTTGTCTCATTTTTTTTAACTTCAAGTGACACAATTTTCTAAGTTACAACTGAATATATAAAACAAACATATACCTATTTCTAAGTTTCAATTTTGTTATACAAATCCAGAAAAATTTAAACACAAGTGTTACAAGTGTAAAACGTAATATGAAAATGAATTATAATAATAACTAATTGCTCGACCATCATGTGACAATCCTACGATAACAATGTAACAGGAAGTTTTTCGGAAACTTTTTCAGGCTACTGTATGTGCTGGTTTATCTCTGTCTGTCTGTTTAGATCAGCGTTCCTCTCGCGTACCATAGTCGCTTCGTGCGTCTCTCTTTTTCTCTCTTTATCGTGTCTGCGTCAGTGGAGCTTCGCCGTCGGGTCGGAGCTGTCAAAGACAGGACTTCTCACTCTCGCAAAAATAATTACCAGAGCGACGCACGAGCCCCGTCGTTGGAAAGCCGAGGGCTATTGTGCCAATCGGGCGCGCCGACGACGCCTCGATAAGCACGAATGCTCGTCGCTAATAAAAATTCATTTGTTTCCTGCTCAGTGCAATGCGATTTCTACGGATTTCAGCAAGATAAAAGGAATATTGTTCGAGTATTGCCGGGTACGGACGGTGATGCTTCAAGTGGCCAGCTAATGCTGATCATTACTTCGTTCATTAGCTATTTCTCTCAATTGATTTTGTGCTTTTTACAGACATCACTTTGCATCATCTTTAAACTATGTAAGATTTCAAGTCTAAGGTGAAGGCGTTCGGAGACATCAATTTTTTTTAAATTCTTATACCTTCGTCATCCGTCTAACAATATGCCTCTTAAATAAACTTGTATTATAAAATTTTCTCACTTAAAAACCTAAATCAAGACTTTATTTTCGAATCAAATTCTTATTTCCAGTCTGGAGTCAAGTTATCAAGTTATCACCATCATTCTTCATCCTATACATTTGTTTGAATGAAATGTTTTCATGATATATATTTTTTCAAAAGTTCTATACATTCAAATTTGAATCATTAATGGCTTGGGTCAACGCTCCAAAATTGTTCTCTTGATCATGAAATGCAAAGGTTTTAATTTTTCGTTTAAATTGATTCGTAAGCGAAAAACACTTCGAACGAATCCACCGTCCGAGGTGTCGGACTTCACACCCGTTGGTATTTTTAGAGGCCAGCCGGTGGGATGAGAGAGAAGATTCCGCGTAGGATGACTTGACGAAATCGACCAATACTATATGGCTCGGTAGTCCAATTTCTGGTGTCAATTAAAAAGTGACGTGGACCGAGGAAAATCAGTAATTAACGACTCTCCGAATTCCTCGCGCAGAAAATTCAACCTTGCATCCTCCCGATCTTAATAATAACAAAAATATTGCTACATCACTTATTTCGCTCATGTAAAATTGTTCCTTTATAGTACTCTACGTCAAAAATTGAATTTGATTTCCAAAGTGCGACATTTCTGTTCATTTTGCAGAACTGAAAGTATTCAAAGAAGACGTCTGATTTTCAAATTCTTAAACAAATTTTATGAAGAATCCTAAAACACTAATCAAAACAATGCTGTCTAATTTTTTCGTTTTTGTTGCAAAACAAAATCAAGTGTCAGATTCTCCTGACCTTCCTCCTTAGTTTCATCTGCTCTTTGGAACTTTTACAATAGAGGAACCGCGCAGAGTCTCTTGTATAGCTTGTTACTTGTCGTGACTCTGCAAATCTGGGCCCGTGTTTCGTCTCACTAGGTTGGCGCGTTATAATCACTGGCTTTAATTACCCGACGAGCGATATTGACTTGCTAAAGGTAAATAACTCGGGATTTCACAAATCCCGGCACTTATTTTTCGAAGATGATTGACAATGAGATTTGATTGGTGAGAGACGAGTGTCGGTTGCGATCTGATGCAATTGAGGTGAAACCGGAGTTCATATTGGTGTCTAAGTGGTGTTGGCGCAGAACTATAAACCTCTCTAGTCCATTTTGTCTTTCTGTTGGAACACATTTTTTGCCGCAACTTATTCAAGCCAACGACAGCTTGTTATTATAAGAGTTATCGCAGATGAATTGAGAAGTACAATGACAATGAGGGGTCAAAATTTTATTCGTCCAAGAAATTTTTATCATTTATACATCGATCTTCGTATTTTTAATAAAAATGTTAATTTGATTACCGTGAAAATCGTCAAGATGACTTTTCAACCAATTTTTTATGCCATTTTGTCGTCGGGCAAATAAAAAAGATGTCTTCATCGAATGGATGATTTTCGTATCCGAAAATGATTGGCTCGCATTCGAGGTGCGAGCAATCTTTGTCGATTTCATAGCTGTCGTCCTCGAATGTGCTCCGTTGCTTCAGGTCCCATTTCAAGGCTGGTGTCGGAATCGACACGGAGGCGAGAGATTCACTGGATGATCGAGCGCATTCCATCATCCATCCGGTACGAGCTTCACCTCTCGAAGAAATTCGAATCGTGACATCTTTCCAAAGATGGTCGCACCTGACATTTTAATTGACACTTCGCTTTTTGAGAAAAAAATTTTCAATTTTTTTGAAATTCAATTACGTTGGTTGTTGTTGAATATTGTTTACTCGTTTTCTTTTTTCAGTAGATTTCAATTATAGACCGAATAACACAGAGTGCAAAAAAGCCTTGAAATAATTCCATGACAAAAAGTAAACTGACATTCATGGTAGATGATCAATCAATTAATCCTCTTTTTTTTAGAAGTGACAAAAATTGTCAACCGCAACTTCTCAAGCGGAAAACGTTTTACTGTGCTCTTGCTTACACAATCCAAATAAATTTAAAGATTTGACAAAAGGAGAGGACCAGAAAATATTCTGACGTGTTAATGTACTTGGACCACGTCAAGATATTTCATAATGATAACTCAGAAAAAAGTTCATGGAAAGATTTTCATCACTTTTTTTAATTCTAATTGCGAGAAGAAAAAAGCGTTGTAATTAAAGTGCTTATCAAAGCTTCGATAATGATATCGTCAAAGTGGCTTTTGTGTGCTTTGCTGGTTGATTTTTGATGGGCCCGATCTTTTAAAACGATCTACGGATCGACCAATCGCTAGCTGATATCGATGACGCGGATCGCCTATAGTTTAGTTTGCCGGAACGAATATACACCGTGCTGCTTCGCTGCCATGCGAAACTGGAGCAAAACATTCGATTGTCGATTTAATGCGATACGACGAGTCTGTTAGATTAAACTTTATCCTAGATCGGTCACGGTTCAGGTTTTTAACTTCATGTCCATTAAAATTACAAAACGTTTAACATGGAACAGTTATATTATAAATACATTCTAAAAAATATTATTATTTTTTATCCAAGTTGCAATAAATTAAAACGTTTCTTCAAATAAAACATAATGATTCTGTTGAGTGTCAAACATTTTTGAAATTTGCGAAAAATATCAACAATAATTTAAATCAATGATTTCATATGAGAAAAAGAATAAAAATGAAAATACTTACTGTGACGCGCGAATCATTTAAAAAGTTTGATCCTTTGGCAATGGAGAAGTTAAATTTGGCTGAAATGTTAAGCGCTCACGTTGGCCAGGATTCTTGTACTCGAACACTACTCGTCGCGTTCCATTCCCTACAACATAAATATTTTACTGTTAATTTTCAAACCTCTTCTTTTTTTTAACAATCAACTTTTGGATTTTATAAGCCCGAATAAAAAATGGCTCGTTTATCCGAGTCATTGGGCAAATTGCACCATTTTTCTTGCCCGGTAACTCTCACAACTTTCCATTACAAAAACTGATTTCATAACATTCATAATATCAGTGTAATCCAAGGCTCTGTTACTGCGACGCGAGGGGAAAGGGGTACGCGCGATATTATCGGCCGATAGTGGGGCTAAGAAGAAGAGAAATGCTGCGTGATGTATGCGACTTCACGCGTGACTCACGTGAGCGTACTGCTGATATTAAGATACGTGGTGATGCATTATAGAGACATCATTCCAGCATCCTGCGCCCTCTCTCCCTCCTCGGCGCAGACCTTTATGCCAACTTCTACTTCGACCTCCCGCGTTCCACGTCTCAACCTCTTCCCCTCATCTTTTGCGATCATATTAGTCCGATTTCTATTCAAGACGACGTCCGCATCAAGATTAAGAATTAACCAAGATGACTCGAGCTGGGTATCTTTTATTCTTACAAAATAGCCTTGGATCAAGAATTGAAAATTGATTTTTAGTAGATCGCTCTCAATCATTTTTTCTTCAAGTATCGATTTTGAAAACTAACATATTTATCTTTTCGTTAGTTTTCAATACTCCTTCCTGTAGCTTTTTTATGTTTCTTTTAATTTACCGTTTTAAAAAAAGTATGCGTACAAAAATGTTCTCCCTACTTCTCTGATAAACGCAATTGCTGTATGGAGAGTTAATGTTATGCGTCGCGACATACGAGGCGGAGCGCGACTTATCGCGAAGCAGCGTTTGCATAGAAACGTTCGTTGGTCCCGTCCCCGGTACGTCTTGTCCTTCATAGGTGTGAGAATGACGGATAGTGACAGCAAAACCGTCCGATAATACCTCGCACGCCTTCTTTACCCCGCAGCGTTGTGCGGCGTGTTGTCACGTATCCAATAGGTGCTTGTTATAGATGCAACACTATTGTGCTTGTCGTTCGACTTTAATCCACGTTGGCCTATCAAATTGTGCTGCGCTTTTCAGCCAAATGGAAACATCAAGTATCGACAATATCCGACAAATATAATTTTATATTGATATCTAATAGACGTATTTCTTTTCAATTGGGACACATGTCTCTCTTCTGAAATACATCACAATTCTCAATTTTAACATTATAATATGGAATATTATTTCTCTATCAATTGATGCAACTGATATATTGTTATTCGACTACCAATATCGATTTGATTTCTAGATAGAGGTCCAGAATGCAAACGTGATATTAGTCCTATTAGCAACCAGCTATGACTAAAGAGAAACCGGTTTTGTCAGCGAGATTGACAAAAAACTTCAGGCCCAGCTATGAGCCCGATCGTGTCCGATTTGGTTGGACCAGATGTTGTCGACATTCAAACGCAATGGAATTTTATAACGCTCCACTTTATTTTGTGTTACATACTAGTAACCATAAAATTCGGTCTTATCTGTCCTAATTTTGAGAGCAAGGTAACTGAGTTGAGTTGTGAAGCTTATTTTAGCCCAGAGTGCATGTTGAATTCTATGGATCATCGTAATATGAATATAATTTCTGGAACAATAAGATTCAATTTCGATAGGAAGTTTGGGACGAGACAATTGATCCTTCTTTTTTAATAAGTAAATAAAGTAAATTAAAATTATTTTGATTCAGAACATGCTGAAACATAGAATTGTTAGATTTTCTTTGTTCAGCTTCGTTTTTAGAGTATAAAAAATTATTTCAAAAAATGTTAACGGGTATTCAGCAACTGGAAATGAATTTAAACATAAAAAAGCTTTCGAAAAATCAAAATCCTTTATACATATTAAATTGAAACCTCTAACCTTCACTTACACCTCTCAATCGACAATTTTTTTGTAACACAACTTGACTGCAGCAGATTTTCTACCTGTATGTGGTCTTCTTCGCTAATTAGAGGAGCATTTTATTTTTCATTTCTAGCGAAGGGCATAGTTGAATATTTGCTCATTAGCCGGTGCTGGCTCGAAGCGATGCGCGTACGTAGCGTGAGACGAGCACATAGACAAGTAGGTGGCTGAGCCGCGGAGGCAATGGCAGTCTCCTCCCTCCGGTTGGTTGGCTGCCTGGTACAGTCTGGGTTACGTTGGTTGGCTGATAAAAGCGCATCCTCCTTCCTGCGACTCCGCTCCTGCATTTCACTATGCCACGTTTCGATTCTTCCTCGAATAGCCGTGCCGTTTCTTCTTCTTCTGATGCAGCTTCTGGTTCTGTCGCAGAGCCTCGGGCGCGCGCTCCTAATGAACCGTGTAATAACGTCGCGCACAACTCCTTCTCATCGCGCCTGCTTTACTCCCTGCGTTCTCCCCGATCTACTTTGCTCTTTCGCTTCCTTCTCTTTGTCGCCTTCGTCACATTCGTCTACTTTTTGCAGTTCCTTCTTCGTTTCCTTCGCAACCCTCTGAATGTTTCCGCTCAAGAGAAAACCTTAAAGATGATAAGCTCGCTGTAATAAACTTGGCAGTAAAACACTCGGAACTAATATAAGTATTTGTTGAATTGATATTATCAACAATTTTGCAGATTTCAGAAAATTTAAACAGGAAAAATGTTTTTACACGATTTTAAATTAATATTGATTTACAGCTACACTATATAGATGGATTCAATTGTTCACCCTAAAATATTTTGATTATTACATAACATTCATTGACACATTAAAATGTGACAATAAGTTTGACAAGATAAGTTATTTTATAAATTTTTCTATCAAAGTATTTAAGGAGACGTTTTTTTTTATTTTTTTTTATTTATACATAGATGAGTGTCTGGCTCTTATCATGCACAAGTAAAAGTAAGTATGCACAAACACGAGTGTGAATTTAAAGCTGATATGTTCCTATTTTGAAGAATCGAGGAAAAAAGTAAGAGTCTACACTATTGATTTTATACTGTCTGCAGTGTTAAATATCATATATTCATCCGAGAGGGAATGCTTCTTTTTTATATACCCCCAGGCATTTCTACGAACCGTTTATTTTGCACGGACATTAGCTCAGTCGCCAGTGGTAGCGCCTCGAAAATGATCTCTTCTACTCGGGCTGACATGCGTAACTTCCTGTCGTCCGTGATTTCCGATGTATCGACACGTCGCATTTATATTCGCGTCGCTTGTTTACAACTGCCGTATCGCGGAAGAGCGGTGCAAGTAGTGCGCGTCCCCATGGAAGAGGCGAGGTCCGAGATCGCGTCAACACACAAGAGGAAGTCGGCGGACCGCGTAACGCGGTCCACGGCAGTTTTTATGGATTCCGGTTCGTCGGCACTTCCGCCCGGCGATCTCATCTCCAAAGCCCTTCTGCGACAAATGGCCGACCACGCTCCTCCTCGCCCCTGCAGTTCGTTCTGTCTCGCTGCAGTAGAGATGGACTTCCGCTTCCTGTTGGTGATTTGTTCCGAACCGTGTTGTAGCAGCGGCTTCGCGCGCTCGAATATATACGAGCATTTAAGTTCGCAGGAGAACTACACACGAGAGTCACGCATGAATGCCCATTGCTGGCGTTAGGTGTCATTTCCGGAGATCGTATACACCTGCGACACACCTGTATTCCAAATTGAAGCGAACATTTCGAACTTGTTTAAGGCCGCGACGCTGGTGGGTGCGCGTGATTATCCAAGTCGAAGTCATAATGCTGACAAGTTTTATGGGCTATTTCTGTCCCGACGATCATTATCCTTCGCCAAATAGGAAATTCGGAATAAAATGACAACCGTTATAGTCAACACCATAAGGATCACTTTTTGTTTACATCAAACCGGTAAAATTTTCATTTTTATGATTTTTTAACGTATTCTTAACTCTGGAAGTCCAGACGATGCAATTTTGCAACAATTTTCGTATTAAAATTATGAATTTGTTTCATCAATAGAAAAAAGGTCTTATCAATTTTTAATCAAAAAATAAATTTTTCCTTGAAAGTACGTAAATTGTATATTTCGCTGTTTTGTTAAAGTTAAATGATAACCGCGAGATAAAATCACGAAATTACAATGTTTTTTATGCGCTGTCCTCTATAACCGACCTTAAAGTGTACCTTTGTCCTTATACGTAGATAGTTGAAATTGTACATAGCTTTGATTATTATAAACTTATGTTAATGAAACAATTAGTAAAACAATTTTCCAAACACATAATTACATCAATCATTAATCAGAATAGTTTAGCTTAGGTAATCAATCAAACGATTCATTACTGATTCAACTATAATGTACGACGTTCATAAAAAATCATGTACAACATCTTTAATTTCAAGGTACCGATTAGATAAAAATGTCATCCGAGTTTCAAGAATTACGGATTTAAAATTTTTTACATAATTAATTCTATTACGTATGCAAATTGTTTCGCTTACAGTCCGCATTTCAACTGAATTCGTAAATCAGAAGCCTGATCTGACTGAAATTAATTTGAATGACAACTATTACCGATGCAAATTAATTCTGATCTAATCAACAATGGACAACTTTATTTTCTTCACTTTCTATACACGTGGACTCGAGAGAATCCACGTTGCAGACAAAAAGTAACCGCTAATATAATTAAATATAATTACTAATAAATTGGCAAATTTTTTTTCAAAAATATTCGTTTATTTTTATTTTTAATCTCAAACAGTTGAAATGTATAATAAAGATTTATCGATTGTTTTACACAAAATTGGAACAAAAAATGATCTTAGTGTGTAACCTTATCATCCTTAGCGTTGATTCATCTTTGTCTATAGCCATTAATAGGCGATTCGTCGGCAATTAAAGCGAAGTGGTCGAGACAAACATCAATCAGGTCTGTGTGCAGAGGTGGCGCTCATCGTTCACATAAAGAAGCTGCCGCCAGTGGGGTGATTCCTTCAAATATTTACTTCCTCGCGCAAACAACGCGAGGATTGTTCCATCATGTTACTATGTGTAAATTTAATGTTTGAGAGGGGGGTCGAGAGTGCGAGCCCCCTGTGAAGAGCGGCACCAGCCGAATGGCTTGGCGAAATGAGGAGAGACCTACAAGAGCTCGGCGGGCACTTGCTATTTCAGAGAAGCTGTGGGCACACACGCCGCTTCCAATTGCATCGATTTCGTACGACAAACTCGAGAGCACCGGCAAATAATTGTGTCGATAAAAAGACGGACGAGTGTTTTATTTCTCTTTTCTCTCTCAGCTTAGACGGTAACCTTGAAATTGGTGATAACTTCGAACTGAATGAGGGAGAGAGAGAGAGAAATAAAAAGGTGAGAATTCTTGGAATGTTTTGTCTATTAATCACAGCAGGCAAATTAATTTGACACGTGGATATAGCTGGGTAAAATAACGTTCCGGTATGGGAGGGCTGAGGCTTGAAAAAAATTGTTGCAGTGGAATTCGCTGAGTCGGCCTGGAGGTCATATTCGCGGTCGAGCGCAGTGACATCTTCATTGCGTCCCCGTCGGCATCTCTTTCGTGCGTGGATTCTCCTCCCTCTGTATCAAAGGTTCGCGACCATGATCGGCCCTCGGAGCATGACTGGGCTACGTTTTCTTGACGCCTCTTTGGCTGGTATCTGAGTACGCTGGTTTGATTCCTTTGTCGGCCGATCGAAACACCTGGGCACGTCGATTCTGCTATCCTCTTCGAGGATCACTATAAAGGGTCCATCGACATGTCATCTTGCATATTAGTATAAGATACCCCCGAGTGTTTCGAGATCTGCCAATTAGGAATGCAGCAAAAAGAGCTGCGCCTATTTATATGTTGTAAGAAAAAATTCGAATGCATTCGATCTGGACGGATCGCCCCGTAAGAATAATAAATAAATAATTAAACGATAATGAATTAATGAAAATGATTTATCGAGGATGATAATGAAGATGATAAATCGATCCATAGATCACTTGACTGAAAATAATCATACATTTCGAGGCACTAATTCGGAATATAACAGTCTGCAAAGTTGCTGCGTTTAACCAAGGTGGCTAAAAAATCGAGTTCTCCTTGAAGAGAAATTTCTTCATCCGCGAGACAGTGATTTATGATCGTTTGCCACTTCGTTATTCCGATACCCGACTCAACGGGATTTCGTCATTCTCCGAGTTTTACAGTTGGTCATTGCGATTTTCAATGAGGTCTAAATGAAAATCTTAGCTGCTCGGATGGATTGTTTCTAGTGAATGATTGCGCCTTCGAGGTTTTGTTTCGCGAGAAATGAACGGTTGATGGGCCCGACTAGAAATGCTAATGGCACACCACTTAACATCTCAACCATTTTAGCCCTTTCGGTTCATGCGAGAGGTCAGCCGTTTCTGCGTTCCATCATGGTCCGCATCTTTGTTGCGGTTAATAATCGGTAATATTTATTCCGGATTGGTCACGGCTCGGTTCGGAGACTGATGGGGAGGTGCCTGCAGAATGACGAGTCGCGTTGCGAGAATCCGACAGCACCGAAGAGCTTTGTGCGAAGATTAATGTCGTCCTCGAACCAAGCGTGTGGGCGGTTCGTTCCGACGAACATGTGCGTCTTTCGTCAGATATGACGCGTGAACATTTGATCGAAAACCTTGGGTCATTCTGAAATTAGGTGTTGACAGCGCGGTACCGTTTCTTTCGACCAAGATAACCTACCAAGTCAAAAACACATCACTTGTTCACATTTTCGGGATCAAACAAAAATTTTATCGAAAGATTAAAAAAAGTTTATTCAATCTAAAAACTGACAATTTAAGACAGTAGGGCTATTTGTGACACCTGCTTGGGCTAAATTTATCACTCAACTAACTGAGCTATATTTTGAAAAATTAAATTTCAAGGTTCTTATTATTTGTATCAAATCTACAAAACTCTAATCAATAATAATTATTTAAATATCGTCTTACATGTCGTTTAAAATGTCGATACCATCACATTTGTCCAACCTGTCACAAGAACCCCTATATAAAAATGTATATATAACAAAATGAAAAGAAATGATTAGAAAATCATATGAATTTTCAAATCATGATAACTAAATCTTAAGACCTGACGATTGTAAAATAATAAAATAATCTAAATTATCTTTCAAGTGGCAGAGTTCAAGGGTTGTAAAATATACTTACAAATATTTTATATGTAATACAAACAACAATGTCAGGAAGGTGTCAACTATATACACCCGTTCTTCCATCAAAAATTCAATTTCTTGTGAGGGAAAATATTGTTGCTAAAAAATAGGGCTCTGTTCGTTATAAAAACCTATAAGTTATATTTATGTCTCGGGATACGGCTTGTACTTATTTCACGCAACGTAATAATTTTCTTTCGACCCTTATTTGCCAGGTCACTCTCAATAACTTACTTGGGCAATCTTTATTTTCAAATGACTGTGACCATAAGCTTATTAGGTACTTCGAAATAAGTGCCTTGCGATGGTTATTCAGTTGTTAATTGACTTTCGATTGAAATTTTGCGATTTTCCAAATGAAAACAAACGGTAGGGTCAGTTGGGGTAATTGTGACACGTGGGATAACATGTGACACTATACCGGAATTGGTTTCACACGCATTAATTTATTCAAAATAATTTTTCTTTAGTCTTTCAATTATTTCAAAATTTTATTTCAATATTATCTTTTATAAAACAATAATTTTAGTCCTTATAGAATAGGAAAAATTTTAAAAGAACGAAAAAAAACTTTATTCGACTTCCTCTAAACAAGGTTTAGAATGACAAATTGAAAATATTTTAAAATATAAAACGTGGGGGGGGGGGGGGTATAAATCTTTCAATTCAATGTTAGTATCGCTCGTTTCACTTATAGTTTAAAAATTTTAAACAAAACTTCAAAACAGTTTACAGAATTTTTGAATGATGAATTGCATAACAATCATAATGATTTGTAACGAATGATTTAAAAGCTAAAAAAGAGACTCACATAGGTGAATCTCTTTTTTGTTTCTATTTCTTTCGTCTCAATGTTTGTTTAGCGAATATAGGCGACACGTTCTGCGCTGCGGACAAAGGGCGCGATAAATCGCCTGCAGAGTGTGGTGGACAAATGAGAACGTTAAGTTACTTCTGCGACCGTAGTTGGAATGAATTCGCGCGGTGCACGCACGAACCCACACTTCGACACTTGAACTGCACAGTAGTTTGCGAGCATTTCCGTGTGTTTTTTGCGTGTATCGAGATCGCCGAGCCACGCGATTGCTATCAAGTTCCGGCGGAAAGGAGGAAGCACGAGTTGACTGGTTAGACTTCGATCTATCTTTCCTGGACGATTCTCTGCGTGGACTATTCGCAAATGAAATGCACGGAGACAATTTAATCTACCAAACGAATTGCTGACTTAATCAAAAAAAGACGTTTTTACGTGATATAAATTTCACAGTCGCAATGTGATTGAAATGTAGAGATAACAAATATCCAGAAGTCACAACTTTTGTCTCAATTCATTTACTTGAAATTTCAATAAAAAAATGCATGTACAAATTTTTTTTGTTTTCATGTTTGCCCAATTGAAATATTACGGTGATAAAAGTTTTTTTTCCATTCAGAATTCAAGCGATCTGTTTGGAATATTTCCTTAATAATTTAATAGCTAATTCGCCATTGTGACTTTGAATCAAAACTCGAAGGCTTCGTTTCACAATCAAATACCAACATCAATGGTAGCCGTGGAAAGGTTAATAACACGACCACGATGCTTCCGTTGTTTGCTCAGTTTGCAATGCGAAAATAACTTTGTACTAGTTCGAAGGAAATTTTCCACGTTATTTCAGACTGTAATATGCGAGGGAAAAATCATCTCGTTAGCTGTACATCAAGTAATTTGATGAAGAATAAAAAAAAGCACAATATAAAAATTCATCTACCGTATAATTTTTTTCCCGAAACCAAAGAGAAAATTAATCTACAAGAAAATAAAAATGTAAGCGAAGTGAAATAAAAATATCTATAATATTTTTAAGGAGACTATAAAAGTTGTCAAATAAAGGGAAAAAGGACCGTTAAAAAGTATGTACACACAATGGGATCGCGAAAAAGTGATAATCTATGAAAAACCGATGTAAAAAATAGGGAATCACAAAATGGTGTGATTTATAGTTACGCAGGATTGTGCATATTTCATTCGGACTAGCGCGATTGTTTGAGACACCCGGTGCGTAGGAGTATTCGGGCGTTGGGGTAGGAGCGAGGACCTGTCACATTACGGTCGGGAATTTATGTTCGATGTCCAGCGGCGTGACAAGTTGCCTCTGATGAACGGCTCCACCGCGAACTTTTGGCCCTCGAACTTCTCGGCGTATACCTAACTGGTACCTGCCTTATACCCTCCGGCATCGGCACATCGCGTGAGTTGCCGATTTCAAACATTTTTCATGGCCCGATCCTTTTCTCACTTTCAATTACATTTTACATTGTTGTGCAGCAGGTGGACTTGGTTTTTCACTTGGGACCTGCCGCCGTCACGGTGCCGACCACTAACGTTGCGGGAAATTCGGCAAAGTAAACTTTGTCACGAACAGGACTTCCTTTTTAATTGATTTATTGTTTCGCCGATTGTGCAGGTGCAAGTTAATTTACATTTACAAGCTTGCATTTGCTTTGCTTGTTTGTTGTGGATCGCACTGAAGAAATTTTCCTAATACGCTAAGCTGATTCATGCTTTCGGTTCATTATACTATAATTAAGTAAAATATCACGCTGAATACGAACTTTCTTTAAACTATAGGACCTGCTTGGATTTCTCCGGGTTTGAAAGTCAATTACTTTATTAACATCAATCTGGCGTTAATTTAAAAACAAGACAAACCACTTTTTTCAGTTTTATTAGCAAAAAAACGTCTTTTTTTAAGTGACAATCTAAATATTGGTTGACAAAATTTAAGACCACCCTCGTTGGACGCAATTACCCACAAAAGTAACGACAAGTGGGCACAAATCGGCGTTTCTCGTTATGCCAAGGTGTGCGTTCCTCGGAAGACATTTGTCCCCGCGCGCGAGTTGTTGCGGGCTTCTCTTGAACGGGCATTCACAGCGCGAGTTGTGCCAACTCCGAGAAATCGTAACTTGGCGTGTTTATCGCCGCACGCTGACGGCGTTAGCACGAGGAATGGCTTCTCGCAAGGCACGTTAAAATCGCATGCAATTTTTAAAGACCACGGATCGGCCACACGAGGTAAGAGAGAAGGAGAGTGAGATAAGAAGACAAAGAGAGACCGTTTCACCCACATCTTCTCACGTTCAAACAAAATATAATACACTCCGCTCCACCCAAACGCTCGTTCAATTTTGAATTTATTTTGCTTACACATGCCCATGACAAATGGGTAAAGGGTACACGGAAGTGTTATTTCTTCGTTTTCAAAATTTATGACTGAAATTGAATGAAAAAAATCAGAACTTGAAACAAAATCATGCACAACTTGAACGAATAATGATTTTTCGATAATTCAGAGTTATTTTTCAAGTTTTGAAAATTTGCATTTGAGTGCAATTACAAAAATTTCACGATTATAATTATACAAATCTATATTCACTCTTAAAAATCTACAAGACGTAATTAGGATTGGTCTAAGGATAATTGTCTTGTTCCATTTTTTTTTTCATAGTAAAAAAAGTTTAAATTGAAAGTCATTTTTTTATAATTTTCAAATTATATATTAAATCCTCACGATTTCTGAACTAAAATTAATCTTGATCGATCAGATCTCATCAATTTCGCAATCATTTGTGCAGTTCTGAAAATTAGACTTGACAATAAAAATCTGCGATGTCTGAATTTCCGATGTTCCGAATCTCTCGTTACTTCTCGGAAGCTTTCGTTTCGCAAAGCGTCGAAGAACTGTTTTGTTCGCGACATGTTAGGGCGTCGTTATACTTGCATGCGCCGTACGACGAACATACTCGTGTTAAGTCGTCACGTTACAATGGCGAACAAGGTGTCGGGTGGCCGTGCAACTTGCTTCATGACACGCATTAGCTTGCATTCTGGAAAATCAGTTTCGCGTCGATTCGGCTCTCCTGAGAGTCAAATTCGCAATACATTTGTTATTTCCTCGGGGAATGAACCGATTGACAGACCTTTAATGCAATACAAGCTGTTTGACTTCGACATAATTTCACGGGATTTTTGCTTGCTTCATGAACGGATACATGAAATTGTGTAATTGATTTCAATGATGCACTATTGTTGTATCTGATGTCAGATTCATTGTCGAATTATATTCAACATTTTATTCTGTGTAAAGAGTTTTGTTAATTATGTAAATCGAACGAAATATTTTTCTTTTTACCTGCTGAATTAGACCAAATGACATTTTTATTTTATTTACACAAAAAAATTTTAAATCTGTAAAAAAAATGTTAACATTTATATTTCTTAAGAATAATGATTATAACTGTGAATAAAATATTTTGATAAAATTTAATATTTAAATTAAAAAAATTTGATTCAAAATGATACTGTTCGATTCGGCAAAACGCCGTACAATCAACAGACGTAAAATGTTCTCAAACTAGACAGTTATCACATCCGACTTGGTTCGCAACAAAACTTGCATGCGTACATATACAGGCGCGCAAGTCTGATGGACACAAACACACTGATATGAAATACAAAGCTTTCTCCGAACACGCGATATCGCTCAGGAATTGGTCAGTTTGGTTGAAACGGGCATAAACTAGGAAGAGCAGAAGTTTGCTAGTTATCTATATCGATGCATGCGCGGCCATTGGTCAGCTGCCGAGTTTACGTTTGTTTTACGAAAGATACGAGGCGTCGCTTCCATAATAATGGACAGCGCTGACACTATGCCGAGACAGTTTATCGAAAATTCTGCGCCTCTCAATTTCGCGCTTTTTCGTTTCTTTTGTTGATGTCTATGCTAAACAAACTTTCCCCCGCTGAACTCTCGATTTTTTTTCCCCACTGATAATGCTCTTTCAACTCGTTCTTCGTGGCTTGAAAAGATAGTATTCAAATATTTGCAGTTTCTCTTCGGTTTATATCAACTTTGTAATAAAGAGATAGCATTCGTATTCAGTTAATTTTTCACATCAAATCTATAATCTCATTTATAATTGCAGTCAACTTGAATTTTGAAGTCTCTATAAATGGAATGCAAAATTCCGATTGTTCCATTTTAGTCATTGTTGAAGAGATTTTGACGAGCTTGCGGTGACTTTTGCTCGCGCGACCGCAGACATGTTGGAAGAGATTTCGGTCTTTGTAGCAACGGTACAGCCATCCGTGAACGTTGGAAATAACGAGGACAAATTAATTTGTTTTGTCACAGAGATACCGAATGCGCATCAGCAACATTCAAAAGGTCATTTCGTTTTGAGAAACGCTACTTAATTTTCATTTATAATTTTTTACAAAGAAACTTTAATTTCACTTTTGTGCATAAGATTTAACCCGTTTATAAAAAATGAAAACTTTATTTCTACATAAAATATATTCTGAAAACCAATTCATAAAATATATTGCAGAAAACATATTTGTTAGAGAATATAGTTTATTAAATAAAAAAAATTAAGAAAACCTATTTTAATAAACGAAGAATGAAAAATATATTAAAGATCAAAACTGCTAAAAAAACAATCAATCGAGAACGATGCGATCAATTTTATCACTCTTCTCGAAATCCTCCGTAACTTTGAATTACCGTGTCCGAAAACGCTATTAGAAATTCCTTGAACTCAAAAAAAAAACTCATTCATCTTTTGCCCGGACCATCTACCAATTGCGCACGAGAGTTTTTTTTATACTATCCGGGGCTTTAAAACAGTAAATTTTGAGCAATCCGAATTTCCCGTGCACGGTAGCAATAAATCGCCGGTGGTCGTAAAAGACAACTCTTCGGGTAGAAACCCTTCTTCGGTGTCGAGAAATTTCGTTTTTCTTGTCGCCGAGACCGGGGAAATGGCGGTCATAAATGTGTCCCGAGGTTGCTTTACGATTCAGTGACTTTAGGACCGGGCAGGTATCTTTCGGTTCTCTGCGCGAGTGTCAGTCACCACGCCTTTAGACTCTAATTGCCGTTATTCGTCCGGCGGGACGCACCCAACGGATTAGCGCGACTTTCTTTGTTTCGGAAAAACATTGACTTCCTGTTCACGTGTTTAGGGGTTAGGTTTTTCTTAATGAACTTACAAGCATTGGGAAAACGAAAGACGTGTGAAAGGGCTCTGTCCCTTTCAGGTTCTCTAGTCGGAGGTGATAGAAGTTATCTGCATAATTTCTGGCCCTGTGGAAAATTAAATGGATGAGGTTTTTATAAATAGATTGATCACAAAGTTTAATATATCAAGACCTGTCCGTAACGTGTCATTAAAATAATTTGACGTTTCCTTTTCCGAGGCCTAGACAAATTCCATTACCGAAAAGCACTTGCCAGGATCAAAATTGATTGACCCCCTCGCACGTGTTGTTTCTCTCCCACAGAAATTCTTTGGATTCCAGAAAACACCTTCCAAACGACTAGTCACACATGATTCCAAATTCCACGCGCGCTTTTAACCTTGGCATTGAAATTAGGAATATCAAAAGTATCTTTATTGATGTTATGCTTACGATCAGTTATTTATTCAAGGATGTTGGGGTAATTGTGACACATGGGGTAATATGTGACATTACCGCAATAAGTCATTTAAATTTGTTTTTAGGTTTTTAATTATTTCAATCCTTGAGTTCAATTTTATATCTATAAAACAATTTTAATTTGTATAAAATACCAAATGCACTCGCATTTCACGATCAACCCAACTGCCCCTATATTTTTTGATAACATATATCATTTACGATATGAAAAATTATTTTAAATTTAAAAACTTTATCCATATTGTGCATCGAACGTTTTGTCAGAGACAGGATTTTGTCATTTGTTTTGTAATTTTCCATATATTCAAAGAGAAGCAGAGAGAAAAGATGTCTTCTCATTGCGGTCAGATCCAACAGACGGTATGGCGCGAGAGGATGAAAATCAGGATCACAATCGGAGCTCAGAATGTCGGTACCCCGTGGAGAGTCGGTCGGACTTCAAAGTGATCCGGGACTTCATCATCGATACAGCTGGTCTGATCACTGCCGACAGATTAGACGCCTTCGCGTCTCCCTCTGCCTGTTCCTATTTTCTTTTATCTGCGCTGGAGCTCACCGATCTCCAATACCGTCAAGAATGCCGATGCTCGGCCGCCGATTCGCTATCGCAAACTGCGCTTGAGTAGAAACTTCAATATCGTCGGTGTGGATGATAATGTTTCAACCAATAACGACCTCTTTTTTTCGGTTTTTCACCCGGAAAAAGCTGAAAGCCTAGTTTTAAGACGATTCACGAATACAATAATTTTTCTCAACAGATATGCACTCAACTTATAAATATAAGGGGTGATTCAAATCTTGAATTATATCTCCAGATTGTAAAATATGACAAATTTTAATTAACACCTAATTTTAGACGTAAATGTAAATTTACAAAAATGGAAACAATTATGATAGATGGCTGTAATGATTTCTTTGTTTTTATTATACATTGAACACTGATGTAGGCAACGAGCAACACACTTGCCATTTTTTGACATTAAAATATGTGTTTCAAAAATAATTTAATTTTTCATTTTATTTTAACATGTTAATATTTGTTTGTAATGATATATTTTACTTCTTCTGCCCGACAAGGTTTCAGTAACGAAAAGGGTAATTAATAAAAGTATAGAGCATCTCGAGTGAGCTTGATGTAACAATGAAAGTAGAAAATTGATACTCACGGGCATTACAAATGACACGAGGTTCGAATAAATCGTAATAAAACCTTTAACATTGCGTTTGAATTGCATTTAGAACAAGATTTTGCTATCGCAAGAATGTCAGCTCACAAATTCAAGATTTCAAAGATAATTGGGCTGTCGATTAAAAGCAAGCAGCCAGTCGGTGCTAACAAAGGTTGCCAATTAATTTTTCTGCACGAATAGCAGAGACAAACACTCCTGTTTCTCTGAAGCGCTCAGAATTTGCTTACCAGGACGAGAAGTGTCTACCACGCGAGCGAGAAGTTCATCATGACTTTTGCTTTGTAATTCACTTAGTCGATGCTCAAAAGAAAAGGACTGTGGTCGCTTCAATTTCGTTCTCGGTATTCTCAGTATTTTTAGCAATTGTCTTATTTTAACATCATTATTTCATTAATTATCAAAATCTTACTTCAAAGGCAAATTAATTCATTTGCATTTCAATTTATTTTCTACTACAAACTTTAAACAATTCATTATTTTGTTCAAAAGAATTGCAAAGGTTAATATATATCTAATAACTTGTTCAAAAATAAAAATAAATAATTTGTCATTATAAGTGTTAGCGCAAAATCAAAAAAAAAAAAAAAAAAGAAGAACTAATGAAAAATGAATTTTTATTTGAAAGATATATTGTGTTTCAGTGATTTTAAATAATTGTTTTCACACTGCACGGTCCCTTTGTTTTCACACCATTAAACTTTCGTTTGAATAGAAAATTTGTACAAGGTATTTGAGAAAACAAGTTGGTGCATTTGTCGAGTTTCGATAACAAATCGTCCGGCGCTCGTCTAATCGGTTTAACAGCTATACCTGCTTCCCAAAAACAGGCTCTCGCGTTCCTGCAAGATTCGGACATCACTAAATAAATATTCGCTTGGCACCTGTTTCAGGTGAAAAGTATACCCGTCATTTCTTGAATTCTCATCCTTGTTAGCACTTTTCAAAGTGTTATTTAATGAAACATTGCAAACTCATCTATTTTGTTTAGTAAATTATTCCATAGTTCTATAGCAAGTACACAAATGAATTTCACAATTTCTAATTTTAATTCATTTGAAGTGAGAAAACAAACAATGATATTGCAGAACCGAAATTCCTGATTCTTTATACAAATGAAACGTTGTTTTATTTTCATTTTGTGGTATTATTTTTGAATTTTGATCTCATCAGATTGGTATCATTAAACGAACTATTTTGCCAGGAATGAACATGAAACAAAAGCTGGTTAGCAATTAGCAGCTATGTATTTCTATAGGTTATATACATGTATAAACATGCGAGCCTATAACACGCATGGAAACACATGTCAAAGGACAGCGAGAGTGAATGTGGGTTCATTCATTCATAAAGACAATGGACGCATCTGTGCTTGATGACTTTATATTGCACGCTTGTAGTGGACAGCATACTGTTGATTGCTTCCCGTTTCAAGTGCGCGTATCAAGAAATTTCATACCATATGTACTTTTTCTGTTTAACCAAAAAGCTATGATGTAATTTAAAAATCCCGAAAATTTCGTATTGAGCAACTTCATTTAATTTAATTTAAAAACTTAAAAAACTACATCTTTGGTTTAAATAAAATAATTAATAAAATATGTTGGATCAAGGATTTTGGTGTGGACTTGATTCAACAAGTTTACTTAATGCTTAACTTACTATTATTTGAGTGGATATAGTATCTTCTTTCTTCAAATTGAACAAAATCATCAATAAGTATTTAATTTTATGTGTACAAAAATATTTTCATAACTCGTGTTTTATTGTTTGTACGTGTCTGGCGAAAAATAGAAAATGTGGCACTCTCGCGGTAACCAACATCGATAACAGTAGCACAGATACATATTTCGTCGCAGCTCGTATCTAAATGTAACACGCTGTGCATTAATTTTTTGAAACCTGTTATCTGTGGTAGAGGAAAAAAAATTTAAATTATAAAAAAAGCCAGTAGAACGTGACATAATGTATATCGTTTTGACTTCTTATTATGACACGATTGCGAACCGTTGTTCCGGTGCTTACAAATCTTATTATTTAAATTCAAAAAAGTATATTTCTCGATTTTTTTGTCTTGTTTTTAATATCAATTAAAAGTTGTCGAAAAAGTTGCAACCATTTTGGAACAAACTATGAATTTCGTAAATATTTGAACCAATTATAGTGAAGACAATGGAGCAAGTCTGACATCGCAATGATAACAAGCAGCAACGTCGCGAAGGCCGGTAATTAAATAGGTTCGCGGTGCAAAATTTGCTAAACCGCGTCACTTGGAACGAAACGCGAATTTATTATTGTCGTTTAATGAATGGTTTTCGCAGAAACAGCGGGTATCTACACCTGAATTATCTTCAATGACAAAACAGGACTTTACAGGTATCATTTTCCAGCATGGCATATTTCAAAAAGCAACAGAAATTACAGCTATTGCGGAATCAAGTAGACGCACAACGATAACAATGTCCCTGCGCCCGCCTATTTGCGTATACGCATGTCAATACGTGTGTACACAGTCTCCGCGTAATAATGGGTCGCTTGTCGTCATTGGGTGGAAACGAAAGTTTGCACTTATCGCGCTGTCGCTTGTGTATGTACAGATGAACGTATACTAGGATGTAGGTTGACATGCGTTTAGGCAAAAAATAAAGAGTGAAAAGATTAAAAATAAAATGAACAATCAAATCGATGCAGTTTTCCCTTCCCAGTTCTCGTTGAAGGGTTAAATATGACATGCAATAATGATTCGTTTACTTTTTTCCATTACACGCTTGATTTCTAACGTAATGTAGCACAACTAATTTCACTTTTTGTACACACAAAAAATGTACTAAAAAGGTTGATTTGATTAAAATTTATTCAACCATATTGTAATTTCAATTTCATATTATTTTTTAAAAATTATTTGAAATAAAAATAATCGATTCGAAGTAAATAATAAAAAAAGATTTTAGCATGAATACCTGTGTGGCTAGACGAATAGGACATTTAATGCGTGCGAGACTCGAAAACGGTTCCCAAATATTCTACTCTCAGACTAGACGACTTTCAAGCACCTGTCGGGCTCTTGAAACCAGCAAATCTCGCGATATTTTTTGTACATGCATATGGCGACGAGGTCGAGTGCAATTTTTTCGGCTCTTCCCGAGACTTTATCAGCCATGCAAGTCGACTGAAGAAAGCGCGCTTCTTCGATAGTAAGATTGATTTTGAAGATTCAGGCAGAGACAGGTTTGAGGGATGACGATACGATCACTGATCCTTTTATACGGTAATTTTTTTATGCCATAATCATATTTTGTAGTTTATTATATAATATGTAATAAACTTTTTATATATGATATCAAAATTTAAGCTTTAATTAATTAAAATTATTAATATAAATTTTCAAGTAAAACAATTATGATTTGAAAATAAAGTATACATCATGCTTTGAGACATTATACAAGTACATGTGCACCATTTAAAAAGTATGTATCTCACTCAAAAGACCAAAAATGTCAAGAATGGTATCATTTGTCAAATATCAATCAAAACAGGTGTGTGGGATCGGATCGGACAACATGAACCGTGCAAAACTGATGACAAAAAACGTAATTCGACGGACGTGTCAATTTCTTTGAATATTACGACGGGCAGCAGATCGATCACGGGCGCGGCGCGCTTGGAAATTGATAAATTGTGACTTCCGTGGCAGCGTTTCGGCCATGTCGCATGTAATTTCCTGTGAGGAGTTGTGTCGATAACGCAATTTAATGATGGAGAGGATGAGATGGCGAAGGAACACGGCCGCAGAGGAGGGCGAACGGTCGGAACGGGATGGAAGCCAGCGGAGATCGGAAATTGGCCCGATGACATTGATTAAAGCGTTTAGTGTTGGCGGCAATGCCGTAATTATTAATTGTTGCTGATGCTACGTCCAGATTCGATTCGATATGCTTGTCGCGCCAATGTCAGTCTGATAGATGGCACAAAAAAATTCTAATTTATTGTATTGCAATTAAAAAATTTGTACGGAGGGAAAAATTTCATCCGAGTAATTTATTTCACCACTAAAGAAGTAGGTCATCAATGTGTGATTAATTTTAATGACATTTCATACAAAGTTTTATATAACAAAAAATGGATATCAATTTAATAATGTAGGGCCAACCGAGGTAAATGTTATATAATTCAAAGATTTGCAACTAATTATTATTTGAAAAATGCTTTGAACAAGATGAAAATTAGATTGTATAAAAATCATGTCACAAAAGAAAGAAAGTTTGAACAAATTCTGATTGATATACGCGCACATTCGAAAGGCAATTAATATTTGGCAGTAATTAATGGCGGTCATAAATGGTTCGTTATAGTTGTACGGTTGAGATGATAAGAGGAATGACAGACCAGTCATTTGGCAAACGAGCGGGTTCGCACCTTCATAAGGTGCAGGAAGCCGCGAAGGAACCAGGCCCTCGGCATCCATCAGCGCCCGTGGAGCAATGCTGGGATCTGCCAATCGACGGGCATTCACGCGCGAAACTCGTCAGTGACTCGACATTAATTAAGTGCGGTCCCGCTATAGCATGATCGAGATGCGAAATCGCCGCACTTATTCAACGATTCACTCGTTTTTGTTTTGGAGACTGAGGGTAAATGCTCGTGATTCGATTACGAGTAATAAAGTCGAATGACGAGCCAATAAAATATTTATAGAAGCTGTGCCCCAGCAATTGTGCGCCGCTTGTCCTCAACTCGAATCCCAACGGACGTGCGCTGTTTACGGGGATAACCGAGCGTGTAGTTCTAGTCTATCAAAAATGCATCGTGCCTTCTAACCTTATATTGATTTTTTATAGCACAATTAGTAACAGTCTTCGACTCTGTTTGACGTGTAAACATGGGACGAGAGGTGCTCCTATAAGTTATTCACATAAAATTTATACCACTACAGTTCGCTGAAACTGACACAGACCGTATATACTCTCTGGAGATTCGTTTAATCAGAACTCTATGTTAACAAATTTGAAGCTCAGTATTCTATTTTTAATTATCTTTATTTTTAAATAATTTGTTATCTGTGAAAAAGAATGATCTCGATCCTGATAAGACAGGAAAACATTTTAAGATTTGGACGTAAGAAAATTTGCAAAATATTTCGATTGTTATTTTTAATTTTTAGAAGGGAACTAGAAAACGCGTGTCCCTTAAATTTGTAACTTGTCTCTCGATTATTACAATCGAGCATGGCTCTTGACATTTATTGCAAAAGTTAATGACGGTTTTGAAACGCTGGCAATAAAAATGACGCTGGTCCTAATGTGGCGTGCACCCTCTCCGCGCGTTTGTCATCATCGAAGCTTTCCCTTGACAGCAAGTCGCGCAGCTGGGGTTTCCTTTTTTTCCAGCAGCTGTCCTGCATGATCGCAGGGGTTGGTTTACGGCGGGAGGGCCCAAGTGCCCTGCAAATAATTTCGCCCGCCTATATCATTTCACCCAAAAAGCCTAATCCTTTTTCGATTGTCAGTCAGATTGGACGCGGATCAAACGGGATGACATCATTTGGAGAACCGACCAAACGACCCAGACTGGATTTGGATTAGCAAGATGCGGGTGGATGGTGTACGGCGGAAATGAACGAGTTAAAACAACTTAAATTCTGATCTGGGTTATGGTGGGTACGGGAAATTTACGTATTCCCACTTAACCGTCACGAGATTCCATTTCGAGGTGCGACACTATATTACACGCCACCCATAAATATATACATATGCTCGGGCGTCACAAAGACGAATGTTCTTGGAAGGATAAAATCTAATTTATGCAAATCCTCCCAGCGAGTTAAATGCAAGAAAGACATTGAAACAGGGTAACGAAGACTTCGTGGAATCGATCGCAGTGCAATACTCGCCACGGACTCTTCGAGTGACTTTTTGTACATTATAATTATTTATGATTGTACTGCCAAGTTATAATTCATTGTCTAAAAATAATAAACTCGGAGTCAAATGGAAATTGAAAATTTAACAAGCTAATAAAGTCGACGACCGTAATAGTGGTGTGTTTTGGCAAGTCCGCGGTAAAAGTTGAAACCTACGTGAAGTGTGTTCTGAAACGAATTTAAAATTCTGTCATTTTTGTTTCGTCTACGGTTGAATTATAAAATTCCATTTGTTATGAAATTATTATCTTTTTGACTTTTTTTACAATTATTTTCTATTTTTGGATTTTGATCTTACAGATGGAGATGAACATTTAAGATTAGGAATGTTGCTATCCCGAGGAGGCAAAATTTCTCATCATATGCAGGAACCAGTTCCATCCGTCTATGTCAATGCTGCATCATCAATAAGTAGCAGTTAAATTGCCCGAGAAACAAGTTCTCCATGAAAATATATGATCGACATTAAATATCCAAACGCCAGTTCGTGCAATATTAAAGGGTGAGCGTCATGAAAAATAGGCGGCAGAGGCGCGCGTCTACTCTGACGACTCAATTCTAGCGTCAATGCAACAGAACACCGCACCGCTCGTTGATTCGCACCTCTCGTGATACACGCTAAAAGTGGCAGTAATGAAGTGGAGTTGCATCGGACAGGTCTGACGAGGTCGTCCTCCACCTCGAGTGCTTGTTTTGCTTATCTAAGACAAATTTGCTGTCTTGTAAGCGACACCAGAAGGGCGTTTGACAAGCCAAAAAGGGCTCGTAAATGTTCTGATCCAGTGACGCACATGTCACGTCCCGATTCAGAGAGCATTTCGCACGTCTTACTTTGTCTCATTGTCCAGTTCTCGGTTTTCCTTATTTCTTGTCTTCATCCCTATAAGCTGAAACGCAATTTTTCTTGCCAAACAAAGCGTCATTTATTTTCTCCGCACGAAGCCGTGTCTGCTGTTAGCTTGATGGCAAAAGTCATTTTTTTTTGTTCAAGGTGCACAATTGTACTGAACCGTTCATATGCAATTGTGTATGAAGATTAATTTCGTCACCATAATTTTTCAAACAATTCAACAGTTCAAAAATTTTGTTATAATTTTTGATATTTGAGTGTGTTGAATAATAAATTGAATTGCGATTAGCACCAGCTATAATTCCACTAATTTATAACGAAATGATGAATGGTAATGATCCTCTTCATGAATTTGATAAGACACAGCTCATAGAACAGACAATTAATTATAGCTAGAAGGAATTAGGATTGTACGACGCTCGACCCCACATCGCAACGACTTCCTTCCACGTTGATATATACGAGTAACTCGCTCAAGTAACTCGACGAATTTTCCGGCTTCCAACCCTCGGAACGGTCATTCGTGGGGATGCAAAGCCTAATCACTGCCATGTCTTTGAAATACACCCTCGAAGGTTGGGCTTCTTTCGTCGTTCCCACTGTCTTACACTCAATCTCAACTTCTTATTTTCTATTTACCACCATTAATGTCACATAATGGCTGGGTGCAGTCGTCGCCATGCCTTGTTGATTTTTATAGGACTTCCTAAGAAAAACATAAGATCTAATCATCAAAATTAGATTAAAATTTGAAGTGCGAAATTTTCAAGGACAAATTTGACTGCTGATCATGAAACCAGATCTAACATGACATTTATTAGTAGATCACGTCAGTCCGCGTGGTGACCTTCGTCTGACCATAAATGTCATTTCAAACGCTGAGCAAATATTTTTATTGCGATTCAAGGTCTACAAAAGTTACACAAGACGGAGCACATAAACGCTTTTGCAGGAAAAAAAAAAAAAAAAAAAAAAAACCACCCGGTTGAAGATAATGAGCGCGCGCACATGATTCGCGAGCCCAGCCATTTAACTTTAATAATAAAATGTTGCATTGTCATTTCGAGGGTCGCATGCTCGAGGGTGTTTTCGTTGCAAAAACGCATTGTCATCGCGTGCGCCCAGGTACAATTTCCACGCTCAACGAATCGCTTTCTCGTTCTCTCACTTTTTGGTGATATATTGCTGTTCCTGTACATTGCACCCTCGACTCTTTTCCTCGCTCTTGATTCCCCAGTGAATAAATAATAATTAGCTGTGTGAAAAATGCTTAATGCGTGTCATGAAATATTCGTTTATTATGTGTTCAAGTGTTTCGGTGAGAAAGTTAGCCTCAGTTGTTTTTTTTCTCTTGACCTAGAAGCTTCAAGATTTTATGTCGAGCACAGTAAAAAAGAAAATAGTTTTATTTGAATCAGGTGAAAGAAAAGGAACTAACAAAATTTAATAGCAAATACATTTGTACGACTTTATTTCGGTGTACTTTTTTTTTTAAAATCAAGATTTGATTGAGAGGAGCGTTGAGAGAAATTTTTTTCGGTCATTGAAAAAGCAATAATTTACTGCCGAGCGAAATATATAACGCGAAGCCGAGGCGCTGGAGGCAAATCGTGTGTCAAAAGTGCACGAGGGTCGTTCGTCTTGTCGGGAATGATTTTCGCCGAGATTTGCTGCGCAACGCAAAGAAAAACAGAGCAGGGGAAGTGAGGGGTAGACGCGAGAATGGGAAGCGGAAGCAAATCGCGTTCCCCGTGACGACGTCACGTGTTATGATAAACGATCGCGGCGACGTCATCACGCGAGAGGTGCTAGGTGACATCTGATAACGTTCGTCATCTCTCGTCACATGCCCTTCGAATCGGGTTATGTGTGTGTCGGAGTATCTCTCTTTTTTTTCCCGTCTTTTGTGGAACGTATTTGTATTTCTCGACGACTCTCATTGTTCGAACACCTATGAAATATGTTTTGCGAGTTTGAGATATTTAAATTTCACGGACCTTACGCTACACGAATAAATAATGCGCGTGGAACTTTTTCACATTCATAAATTTTGATTGCTTTGTAAAAATTCTGCCGAAGATGAATTTTCATCTTTATCAACGAATTGATAAATGACAAAAAAATACAAAAAATTGCTTGACTTGAAAATTTTGAAACTCATTTGTTCCACGATAATTTGGAATATTTTTAAATTTTAGACTTCGGTTTACTTTTTTTTACTTTATTTCGTCCATCGGGATAATTTGATCGTGATGAGAATTTAATAATTTATTTTTTTCAAAATTTTTAAATTTACAACGCCCAAAATCTCCAAGAGAAGGCGTTATCACAATTTCCCAAAACAAAGTCTTCAAAGTTTTTGCTCTTGGGAACTTAAGCCTTTGCGATCAATTGATCAAGGCGCAGCACATACCCTGAGACTTCTCAATTCGAACGAATCAGTCGCATCGCAGCACGCCAAAAGAGCCACACTAATTCCCTACGAATTTAATGATCCTCCGGCGGTGTTAGTTGGGCGTTGAAAATAAAAAAAAAAAAAAAAAACACGAATGAACACAGTATATAAAATGAAAATAAAAAAAGTACACAAAACAATCCCATTGAGGCGCATTGTGGGCACGAGCGCACACCTTACAATGCATATATACGCGCGGGGTAGTGACGTGAGTTTTCGTACAATATATCGCTTGCAGTTTTATTTTTAGTGTATCTAAAACTGGTTTGTTTGACAAGTGCGCTCGTACGAGTCCAATGCGGTGTAATTAAAAAAGTATTCCCCTCGCGTGCCTCGCTTGAGTGCGCGTATGTTGCGCCCTCTCGACACCGAGCTCTTCCGTTATTAATTTCCATGGCCTATAAGTCGTAATCGCGCGATGCCTTTCAGGACCCTCTTCCTGCGCTTGCAATTAAGTTGCAAGAAAAATCGCGAGGTTCGCAATGAAAAATCGACACGCAAATTAAGTGAAACAAGACGCGCGCGTTATCTCTCGGTCATAACAACGTCGGTATTAATGTACGCACGGCTAACGACTTTTCTGGCTCACGAAGTGGTATAAATGATGACGGCGGAGTAATGAGTGGAGGGCTTAATGATGAGTGACAAACGTACTCCGAGTCAAATGGAAAGGCGGTGGGATGGGTTCGAAGAGCAAGAGAAAGACGGCTTATGTAAGGCTGAAAAACTATCACGTTTGTGTTATCAAAATCAACATTACGCAATTGTACGGATCGCTCGATGACGTAAGATTATTCGGTACAAGGAGAAACTGACACAACTTTTTGGTTATACAATGTTGGATCACGCGCCCGAGCGGAACATTTTTTGCCGCTGACTTATTTAGACGAATGATACACGTGCGCCTCTTGTTTAATTGGGCTCTCTTATCGCTCTGATAAAACTCTTCCCTCATTTCATCAGAATTTGATTTTGATTGCCGAATGTTGATTGATTAAAAGTTTATATTCTGCGAATTCAAAAGCTCTTTGCACGTTTCACTGCTGGAAAATTATTTTTGAACTTTTGCAAAATCACATGTGAATGATTTTTTTTATATTCTTTACAAAAAAATAACAAATTTGTTATATGAAAAACCAACAAATTTTGTCTATGAAAAATGCTTTAATCATCTAGAGCTCAGTCACGTCGACCGGTTTTAATTAATGATCACTTTAATCTCTTTGACTTTGACTCTTTGACAGCATTTAACTTTTAATATCATACAAAAACCGAAAACGGGGCAAATAATGTAAATAAAATTCGAAAACTACTCATTCCAATGTCTGCGGTTTTCATTCGTCATTTATTGAAAACTTTTTGTGATGAAAAAGAAATCCGTGGAACGCTAGTGTAGTTTACAAGTTGAAAAGTTGATTATTATCCACGTGACGTACGGCAAGTTATCGCTATCTTGACGCTTTAATTAATTTCTTGCTTCGTGATTCAGGTCAATGGATTTGGAGAAAAAAGAGTGTTTAGCTCACCATGTCCGTACGGTCTCTGGATAACAGCCCGTATCTTGGCTCATCATCTTGCGTTCTGAATCCGTCCTGAAACAGACAAACAATGAAAAGCGTAAAAAATTTATTTCGTCAACGTGCAATTATGTAAATTTTTCGGTCTATAATACTGCAAAGATGCACTTGGGTCCTTCGCCTCACACTGCAGAGTCGTTACTTTTTCAATTTACGTCAATATGTACCTGTCAACAAAACGACACCGTAGATAATGGATACTTTTTACGTCAACCATGAATTATCTATTGGTAAAGTTCAGCACCCCCTTGGAAATAATTTATTGAACAGCCGAGTTTCCCCAGCCGTCGAACGGATTCAATGGCCGAATAAAATTCATTTTTAACGCCACTACATGTTGATTTTTTGTACTTTATATTTTATTTTTTTATAGCAATTCAAATATTGTTGAATACGAAGTAATGTTAGAAATTAGAAAAAAAAACTTCAATAAACTTTTATTTGATTAATTTTTTTACAATATAATCAACAAAGATAATTTTTACAGATAACGAAGAATTTAATCAATATATAGTTACTCAATTTTTAAACCCCTAAGCGTGATAATTTGTTGGTTCTTTTTAGAGACATAAAATAAGATCCCGCCTTTAAATCTATATGAGCGAAAACATGGCAAAATTAAGGTCGATCGATCCCCAGGGACAGGAAGAACCCTTTTCGTGATAATAAATAAGCCAAAGAGTCGAATTCCAGCAGCGTTTGCAGGTAAATTATGTGCGAGTTTTGTTTCTGATAGGCGATCGGAAGCGTTCCCCGTACGAAAATCGCATTCCGCGCAGCACCCTTGACATGAGTCGCGCGCATAAAGGCATTCCCACACAGGGTGGCTCACGCGACCAGTACGCATGAATGCGTAATGGTTGCGGGCAGTGATTTCCACCCTCCGGGTGCGTCAACGCCCCCCTCGGCAGATGGGGTTCTCACGATTTCGAACGGAGTCGCTAATAATCATGAGCCCGCAACTATATACTTCATTGTCACTTCGCTTTTTGTAACTCTTTTTTACGCCTGTTTGTAAACCGGGATTATGCTAATGTCGCCAAAACCATGACCGGCCGAGTTTATCCAAAAGCAATTTGAAGTAATTGGAAAGTGATTTGAGTATTAATAAGCCGTGCGAAAACTGCAAATCAGCGTTTTGAATTTTGTCTAGACGGAGATACCGATCAGCTGCGTTTGCGTAACTGACGTCAAAGCGCTGGTCGAGCGACAAAAAGTAGCTGCGAAAACACACCGAGTGTCATGCTCCGCCGATTGTGCGAACGCTGAAACAGTGGAATTAAAATGTCAAAGGTAATTAATATGAAAGATGACGAGGAAACAAGATTTGAACTCTCTCGACGTTCTTATAATAATGATTCATCAACAGGATAGAAGTGTAGAAAATTATTGATTTTGATCTAAGATTTTGATTCTCACTGAATGACGATTTTTCGTAAGAGTTATTACGTACTTTCCGGTAGAACTGATGAAAGTGATTCGACTTAACGTCACACATTATTCGATGATCTGACATTTTAAGTTTTGAATGACATATCATCAAAAACGATAATGTTCGATTTCTTAATATTTATTGATGGAATAAAACAGTTGCATCTATTAAAAAATGGTTCGAAAAGCTACTTTTACGTTCATGGGAATCTCAGCTGTCATTGCACAGGTGAACCCGCGACTTAATTAATATGCATTTCTGCAGTATGGGAAATGTACGAGAGCGCCATCTGCCGGTGCGCACGTTGAGCCGAGGTTATGGGAACTCGGTCTCGCGGACCTCGTAAATACTATAATCAAGTGCAAAGACATGGTACTTGTGCGGTATGCAAAATTACATGTTAAATCGCATCGCGATGCTCAGGTGAGCGCTTTGGTAGAAGTTTCGCTTTTCATTCATTACTCCAAATGACCGCCTTTTTCAAAACCGATTTAAATGTTTCTTTCGTCCTTTTTTTGCTCAATGTTTGGTCATATTGAATAATTCATTTCGTTAATAAAAATTGTTATCCCTGGATGTAATTCAATTTTCTTATAAGTCGATTATTTAATCTACATTTTATTATTGGTACAACCATAATTCCATCAGTTCAAATACAAAATGAAACAAAAACTTAGATAAGTCTATTAACGTCCACAGTGATAGAAAATGTTTAAATGAAATAGATTGCGACGTGATATTGTAATGACCAATTCACATGTTTAGCTTGTCCGTATCCCTATCGCATTCAAGATCTAAATCAGTCGGTTAGACATGAAATCAGGTAGGGTTTGGTGAAGGTCTAGTTCCAACTAAGTTGGCACGAAGATGTCCAATATCGATGATCTAATCTACATCTAAAATTCGTCGGCGGCAGAAACAGTTAATAGATAACTGGAACTGTTTTTGGACCAATGAAAAATTAGTACTTGGAATAAGAGTTTGGAAATTCGGCGGTTTTTAAATTAGATTATGTTCCTTTTAATTTTTTTTCGTTGATTTTTATGGAGAAATCGTTGTACTGTAAAGATTAACATTTTTGACGAAGGTTTTCCTGTTTACTTATTTGCAATTTTGAAATTCATTCTGGGGAAACCGAGAAATTTATCATCGACGGTTGTATTTTTGGAACTAAAACATTGATCGAATTTTGGTGGCAGGTGGAGATGAGCCCGAGGGTAAGATGGCACTGTCACCTTGACAAATGATCCAAGAATGAAAGGTGTGGAAGGATTGCCGCTTTTGCGTTGCCAGTCCATATTTCAACCATGTGTTCCTCTCCCACAACACCCCTGCGTCATGATTAGAAATCACCCTGCGAACGATTAGTCATTAACTATCGACAGCCTTGCCAAATTAATCGTGCTATGGAAATTATTACCAACTGTCAGTGTCGCTGTTAGACACGTGAGAAGGTCGCGTGCATTAATTTCAAGCATTTTCATAAACAACATTCTAATAAATATTTCGAAAATATTCTGATCTGAAAACAAATATTGTTTTTCAGAACGTTGAACTCATCTATCTTTGACATGTCATAATTAAAAATGTGTCTAAAAAAATTTGACTCTTTATTTTAGTTTGTCAAACAGTATGATTTTTTTTTTACAAATTGAATGAATGAAGTGTTTTCGTAGACACGGTCTTTCGACGTTCATTTTTAGTTGACCTAAATTATATAATAAGATCTGTTATGATTAGAATTTGCAACTAGTTGCAAAGTTTTGCTCATGGCGTCATCATGTTGGAAAAAAGAGCAACGAAAGATCATTGTTTGTTCACCTTTCATGAATCTGATTTGCTGTCCTATTGTGAATCAATTTCGTAGTTCTTCAGACTATATCTTTAGTTATTTTGACTCTAAACAGAGACACGTCGACACTGATGACTTCACTCATTCACCTGGACCTCGATTGAGAAAGTGAACTGAATCCGATCACAGGAATGAAAGTAAAATTTTTACAGATGGAATTTTAATTCCAACGAAAATCCTTGATTTACTTCGAGACTTTTCAATCTGTGTTTCAAATCATTGTTCAAATTATTTATTATATATTATATAAATCAATCTATTGTTTTAACGTTTTAAAAAGTTTAATAACTTTGATGATAAATTATATCTTGAAACTACCAAGTATAAGAAATACATCTTTTTATCACAATTCGTTTTAGTACTGCTTTCAGTGCAGAAAAATGAGATTACTTATAGCACCAATGGGACATCTCCTATAGAGAGAGATGCCCCTGTAAAAAAGCAGGGACTAGTGATATTTTGAGAAACCATCGGAAATCAACGTAGAGACAGTGTATTCAAGCTGCGATTTTCACAATATATTGATTGTTTTGTTCAGGCCAAGCAGAGTTACAGAGTATGACTGGAAATGACGGAAATTACGAGCCAGCGATACTCGAGCGATAAGTGACTCGGAGTACCGGCGTTATTGCTGCAATTTCCACTTCCGCTACTGGCGATCTCTTTCCTGTCAACCCAGCCTAAAATCCAATCGATTTCTACCTCGCAATCACGTGGAACGTTTTCAATCGGTCTTTCATTTTACACACTTTTTTTTATCTGGAGGGATGCGATGGAGTGATATTAATAATCGTGTAGTTTTTATCAGTGTATACTATGAAAACATTCTTATTCATTTAAAAAATATCCTTATTCAATTCTCAAAAATTTATATATACGTATATATTATATATTTATGGGAAAAAAACCTGCTTCAATAGACCTTCTTATTTCAAAGTTTTTATTTTTACTGCCCACCTAGAAAAAGTTACAAATTACATTTCACTAAAAAAATTTCATTCGATTCTTCATAACTGTCTCAAAATAAGTCGCCAGACTCATTCGACCATAGTTGAATGAGTTAGAAAAAAATTACGGATGGATCGCGTTCGATTCATCGAGATAAAACTATTATAAAGATAGCCTATCCGGAAGTCTCATCTAAACCGGATTCCCGGTAAGTTTCGAGGTGGTCTGTAGCTCGATGCAATGCGAGAATCAGGGCCCGGAATGGTCGCTTGATCATATCGCTTGACCGAGCGTGTATCCCAGTTAAAAAAGTGGTATAAAAAAGGAAGTAATGTCCCTCGAGGCCAAGCCTACCGGAACACCGGAACCGGAAGGGTGCGGAACCTACGCGTCGCATCGGACGTACGGATTCGCACTGATTGTTCGCTGATGACGGAATGGATTGGTCGCGTTCGCGCTTGTATACACGCGAACAGGACATCGGTGGTGGTTGCGTAGCGCGCTCTTTCACTACGTCGATGAAATTGCGAAACACTTAATGACTGCTGTCAAACCGATGGTTAGGATTTCGTTAGGCCAGGAATGAGCAATTTTTAGTTCAACACGTGTTGCAAATCTGTCGGTTATGTGTCGTCATTTTATCAGAGCCACTGGGTCATCCGGATATATGATAACTATAGGGTAATCAGTTGATACTATCTACGCCTAATTAGACTTATTTCTAATTAAAATAATAGTGTCTTTATTTGCACAATTTTTGTATCGTTTTTATCACAATTTTTCAATTCTGAACGATTAAAACTATTAATTTTTAGTTATTGCAAAATATGATAATATTTAGATAAAGATAGAGATCATAATAAATCATTTCACCTTACATTCATTATTTAATAAATAATAAATATATAAGTCGGAAACCAAAATCGGTTTTGAGAAAAAAGTGATTATTCGTTTGTTTTGTTTCGAGTTTCTCCAAGTATATAATCATGTAACCATGGTTAAAGATTATCCAGCGACCAATATAATAATTTCGAACAACCCCTGAGTAATAACTTTAGTAAATATTACATTGATTCAGATGGAAGTCAATTTATTGACATGTCACGCTCAATTATTTACAACTGTGTATGATGTTCAATATAATGAACAAGAGCAATAATACGCGAATCCAAACACCCTTTCCCCAGACCTGATTTCTTTTTTTTCTTACCCAATAAAAGGATTAGAAATGATACAACCCCACCTCAAATATGAAACTAGTTAATGCTAAAGATGAATATAATTTTTTTAGAAAACAATCAATATTTTTAAAACTCTACATTTTAAAATGGATTTGGAATTTAAAATATATGATTTTTTAAATAATAAAAAGACATGACATATCCCAAGGCAAATGTGAAGTTCTAAAAGTGACCCCAATCTCGATTTGGGAGAAAAAAGTTTTCACTTTACTTCTATAAGTCTAATGTTTCAATTTTTCGTTTTCTTTTTTGCAAAAAAATGTATAGGTCAGTCAATCGATTTGGTTGTGTGTCTGTATCCGAGTATTTTTGTAATTTAAATGTTATAAATTTTTAATAGTAATTTAAATATTAAAAGTAAATTGATACAACTATTCCATTACTCTCTAACCTAACGTACAAAATTTGTACACGCTAATTTTGATGAGTTTTTTAGAATAGGTGGCCATATTAGCATCAGGACATGGTTAAAAAAGATTTGTATTTTTTTATTTGAAACATTTTTGATTTCAAACGAAGCAGACCTCATTTTGATTGAAATTGATTTCCGCAAAATCATGCGGGATCCTTTACAGCTCTATAAACATTTTCATCCACAGTTCATTTTAACTTTTATTCATCATAACCATCCAGCTAACATGCTCACGAAAAATATTGTCATTTACAGGATTTAACCTGCATCGTAAGCTTTTATTTACTATCGGAATCGAACGCAAACACTCAGCGTCGCCCTTTCTCTGCTTCTCTCCCCTAACCCGGCTTGTCCCCTGTCATAAAATCCGAATCGAGATGCCAACGTTGCCGAAACAACGACGCAACGCAATGAAATTGGGATGCTGGGTTTGGACGCGCGCAGAGGTGGTGCCCCCTTCGGCAACAGCGCGATCATTGAGGGTACACACCTGGCCGAGACACGCAGCTGCAGTTCCGAACCCCCGAGTGCCGGCAGGGGATGAAAGCAGAGAGGTGAAAATGCACGGGTCCCGAAGGGTAACGCGCTGGGCCCCGAGCACGGGGCACGAAGGGCACGGGGAAAGGCGGATGCTGAGATTTCAGTTACGCGCTACACTTCCCTCGCGAAATATACACGCGCAACGATTTCAACGAGCGTAAAAGCAGGATAAAATCCGTTGGCGTCATGGAGTTATTTTTGTTTTCAATTTTCAGCACTCAATTGATTTTATTCAATTAAATTTATACTTTTTTAAATAATCCTTTTAAAAAATATATTTATATTTTTGTAAAACTCTTATTTGCAAAATTATAAGATTATTAATTTTTAGAAACATTTAAATTGCAACTTTTTTTCGTTTTAATTTAAAGTTTGTATTGTGTATGTATAAAAACGTGTTAAGTAAAAAAAGTTTGTATTTATTGATTTATAAAAACAAAAAACAATTTTTGTCCTAGGACTTTGTGTTGATTATTCTGGTTTCTTTGTTGCTGAGTTGGCATGCAAGGGGTCTTTGTCATTTTTTCAGGGGAAATCACGGTTAGGAAAAGCATGTACAATTAATATTGATGATAGTTTGCCAATATTTGTAAATATACACTCGCGTCGAAATCATTAGATAATAATTGCAATTTTGCACGGTTGATGGATTATGATAATGTCGTTCATGAACCAATGCAAACACCAGAAGGATTATTTTTTATAACCATTTGAAAAAGATCAAATCGCTTTCTACACGCCTCATAATTTTTGCGTTTCAGTGATATATATTTTTACCCGATCAATTAAATTTGAAACAACACATATATAACTGCTAGAATTGTTTTTTTTGCAGAACGTTTCATGTTTTTTTTTTTCATACATACATATTACGAATTTGTACGACTATAAATAAGTCCGATTTCGGACATCGTGTATAATTTGATATATCTTCCTCGATGATATATTGTGTTTCATACTGCTAGGCGCAAAATTGAGTGAACCCTCAGCTATTGTAGATGAAAAGCTGCTTCTGAGTTCAAGCAAGAATCATGCTGTGAGAAAGAAAATAAAATTCGATGATTTATAAAAAATAAAATACAATAATACAAATGATTTAACAATTAAATTAAAATACATTTTTATATTGTTAGCAATATTTATTTTAACATAAAAAAAAAACAATTTAAAAAAAGACAGTAGAATTTTAATTATCCATTTTTTCAATATTTGAAAAACTTTATTTTTCCAAAACTCGTTCAAACATTAATATTTTTTGACCGATTGTAAAAAAAGTCATTAAACTGAGTTGTGGAATGTTCAAGGACAATTATGTAGGGATCATTCTTTGTGTGTTGCACGCGCTTCTTTGTATACCTGCGATACGTGGCACGTATCGCACAGCCACAGATACACTCACTTGGGAAGCACCTATTGCGCATCACTACCCCGAAAGATCGTTCATAATGACATGCGGCAAGATTTCCGCCGGGGAGAAAGAGAAATTGCCACCCTCCGGCATGCGCGGATGCTTCTTCCAACGCCAATCCATCGAACGAAAATACCGACGCATTGATGCTCACTTCAAACGAACTCTTTTGAAAATTATACCAAAAATCGTACCATGAAATCGCAGATAATTGCGTTTTTTGCAGCGGAAAATTATTACGAGAACGTCAGACAGTCAAAAAGTTAACATTTCAAAAATCATTTTGAAATTTGAATTGCATAAACTTTTCTCTTCTCTCATTTAGAAGCTTTTTTCTTATATAACTATATATATTTTCCACAATAAATCCACTAATTGTAACGTATCGATATCGATTTGATCGCAATAAAAAAAAAAGGGAAACGGAACATCTTGCCAAATTAAATTCATAGGCTTCACTTACAATACGGCGCTCCATTATAATATCGTTTTCACGCACTGGCGTTGACAACGAACCTGCGCAATAATGCCATTGTCGCAGACAAAATGGAACAATCGCAAACCTCCAAAATCACAACCGACTCAATCTTATTTTCCGGCTTTCTATTATCTTTTCCTTGTACCCCTCTTTTTCGACCCTTTGGCAAATGCAGTCACATCGCAATACAGGTGAACATATTCAAATGCCAATGAATTCGAGGGAGACGCTTCAGCATCGACAAGGGTTCAACTCTTCTTCGGAGCAATAATCTCTTGTGTATTCTTTCACTTCGCATATTTATCTACATAATTTAATTTAGGAACCACTGACGTATTGAAACGCCTCTTTCAGTCTCGCCATTCAATGAAGTTCAAAAAAAAATATATTGAGTAGCTCAATTTCCTGTCCCGATCGGAAATCAATCTGGCCTCTGGATGTGCTTCATTTACATCATCAATTTGTGCGGATGAATTATGCACAAATTAACTGTCAATTTCATTGTGTGAAAAGGATAAGACGAAAAGGATAACAACAAGAGATAGTCGAAGTTTCATTTCGATATTATTGAGCAATAACTGTGCAGTTTTACGTAACAGGAGTTAATTTATGATAAGAGCATCTATAAATATGGCCACTTTCGTTTGGCCTACCACGTGAAATGTAAAAACTCAGCTGAATGCCGGAGAGCACATAAGAACACGGTGTGCGCGCGCGGCTTTTGTCCGCCGTGACATCTAAGCGCGTGCGCGCCGATTTAGTGAGAATAAAAGAAGCGAAATGGAAGAATAGAAGAAGTGCTGACAATCCTATTCAAACTGGAAACAAGAAACACGCGCTCACGAAACAAAGTTTGAAGAATAGCGTTAACATGTGTTATTTCCTAGGTCAGGCCTTGTTAGTGTTTCTCGTCCGACTTTTTTGCCCCAAAGTTTTTTTCGCAGTTGCCTATTTACTAGCGAATATATCCTACTATTCCTTAAAAATAATATTCCTTCTATGATAGGCGTGAAATAGTCACATTATAATAGCTGGTTCCGAAATTAGTATCATATTTGATGATATTTACATATATGTTAATCAAAAGTAACCGCGGTTATTTGCCTTTTCACGTTTTTTTTCTCATCGGTGACATATTCTATCAAAAGAAAATTTTTTTTCATTCATTTTTTTATCATTCTTCGACTAAAATAACCTTTTTAATTTTCATTAATTGAATGTGGAGTATTAATCAACCTGTTATAAAACTGTAAATTTAATTTACAGTCGTTTTTCATTTTTTTTCCATTGATAGCACAGAGCACTTGAATATAATTGAAGAAAATTGTGCACAGAAACAAGAGAATAATATAATTGTGACAAATTACCCAAATCCTTTAGAAATTTTTTTTTCGCACGACATTTATTTGAAATTTGGATTCCAAACCGGTAATATATTTCAATAATCTAGTTTCCAAATATTCGGTGTCCAAATATGCAAATTCACGGATAAGCCTTTATTTTGCGCCGCTATATTTAAGAGAGCGCGCGAGACAGGCAAATCGATCTTTCGGAGAATGGCTCAGAGAAAAAAGTAAGTCTCGGCTCACGGAATCACAAAGGGAAAAAAAAAACAACGAACGAATCTATATGATCTTGAATGTACACATTTTTATTATTTCAACTGTGCAAAACCTGTTATGTTTTTCTGGGCGAAACAGATTTTAAAATTAAAAAAAAAAAACAATTTTGTCTTGAAAATTGTTAGTAACTGACGCTGAGTTACATACAATTAAAATTCCAACACCGAGTTATGAATTTTTGAAAAATGTTCATCCTCCGAGGATCTCATCGTAAATTTGAGGCAAAGCGTCGGAAAACAAAAAAGGCCCCCAAAAGTGGTTGTTACGGAGTCGGTTCGAAACTTCGTTTTCACGCCTAAAGTGAGAATCGTAACAAATTAGGTCGATAAATATTCATGAGTCGCGCGCGAGACTAATCGTTCGCGCAACGTTTCCGTCGCGCACCTCTTCTCGCTTGCCGCCAAAAACTGCAGGTTGGGCTCGACCTTCGTTCATCAGACGGCACGCCACGCGGACTAGAAAATTATCATAAATTAGTCATATTTTTGTGTCATGCAGACTTTGCTCGCACCTAGCTAAATTCCACAGTTTCGTGCGCTCGCACGATCCGACGCTCCGAAGGATTAGCGGCGCGTGACGCTCGGCCCGAAAACCACACGACACCCATTTCCATGCAAACTCGCGTTTTATCACCGGGGATCCTTACGGCCAGCCTATACATGGAATTATGAATTTATGCGTCAGGGATTTAATAAAAATTTAGTGCCCTTTTCATAATGATTATTTTTTTAATGAAGATAAATTGTGATTATAATTGGTTCAAACACTGACAAAAATAAAAAATTTGCTTCTTTCTGTGATACTATTTTTGGTATAGATATTGGTAAATCTACTCAAAAGAACTAATTGGCTAAAACCACGAGCCACTTTTGCAATTGTTAGCAAAAATGATTCAGTGCAAATTAACAAATGTTTGGTTATTTGATGCTATGCTAAAAACTTCTATTGATTGTAATAATTTAACCGACATCAGAAATTATAATTACACAAATATAAAATTAATTAAAAAGTTGTTCTTAATTAATTTTTTCTTCAGTACACGCTAGTTCGGAACTTGTTTAAATTCAAATTTATGTCTCGTTTTGCATTTATTATTACTTTTTTTAACCTCAAAATTAATTATACACCACAAATTTCCGACGAATCGAATTCAAAAACCTGAAAAAAAACTTCCGAACAAATTCCTGTAAAGTCGAAACGGCGTGAATAAATTTTGTCTAATAAACACACCTCGGAATTTTCTCAAATAATTCACACGTGAAAAGTCGCCTGCGTTCGTCGAAGTAATCCATTTTTATCGTGATTCCGAAAACCTGTGTGTTGGTAGAAGTTGGACAGGCGCACAAGAATATAAAGGCCTTTTTTTCACTCTAGCGGGAGTTTTCTCGGAAAAAGAATTCTTTTCTAAGGCGGGCAAGCGCGCGGGGCGTACCGATTCTCGCCAGGTAAAGTTACATTCTGAAATGAGAAAAACATCAAAAAGAGAAAGAAAGCGAAATAACTACGGGGTTGAACTCAGAGTAAAAAAGTAGAAAAAAATATCTAATCATTTAAAAATTGCAAATTCTGAAATCACTTAGGCTTGTTAATCGTTTCAAATGTTGGCAAAACTTCAAGTTCGGCTCAGAAAGGAAAAAATTATACGAAATCGGGTGAAAAGATCACGATTGGAATATTACGGGCACGAGTCAGATTCATTCATTTGCAACTTGTTCATTGTGCCCGTGCTGATCCTTTTCACTGCGAGGGGTAAAAATATTGTTTCATTCATGCCTCGAGACGCGACTATGCAGAGGAGGCGGCTCGCGAGAATCCTTAGCGGGTGATGAAAGACCGGTTTAAGCTCGGTTGGTCGACATAATAAACGTTTTTTTGCCTGAACGTATAATTCAATTGGACTTTTAATTGAATTAGAACGTGCGGAATTCGGGGCGTGTGAATGCGAATGATTTCGTAAACTGAGCTGCGCATTTTTTGAACGGATTAGCTGCGTAAATTCCAGTGAAACGAAAAATGTTGAAACTCCCAAACTCTCTGTGCAAACTGTGAGATAAATAATTTAAATTTTTATCGATATTTCAAAATTGAAATAAAAAAACTTGATATTTTTGATTTGGAAAAGAATCATTTCAAATGGTTGCTGGTGGATTTTCATAATTCATTTGCAAACAACTAACTGTAAAATATTGTTGGAAATCGACAAAGCTGAATCGGTAGAAATGAAGGTGTCGACAAATAGTCACAGGACTAGATAACCTCGGGATTCGTGTAAACTTTGCTACTCGTGTTACGAAACCGCAAGCAGTGTCTGGGAACGTTGACTGTTGTCCAAGATAATATTTGCACAGCGTCTTTTTCGTACCTATAGTCTCTCTCGAACGCGTGGTGGGTATTATAAACACAGTGTCATGATAATGCGACGCTCTTTTGCCATATTTAGCAGTCTATGCCACCTGTTTTTTCATTAGCCCCTGAGCGCCATCTTTACTTTCAAATAATTTTCAACGTTCTGTATATATTTTTCCACCAATTTACTCATTATCATTTATAAATGCATATTCAATGTGTGAGAATACAAAATGACAGAGGTTAAACTCGAGAAATTTTTTTTTAATAAATATTTTTCATTTATTCACTGTCCCTCACATTTTCAAGTCATAACGGATCATAAAATGAGGGGAAAAAAATTATTTTACATTCAAATTTCACAGACACGCCGAATAACGTTCGATCTAGTTAAAAATTGAACGGTGTATTCTTGCGCAAAATTTATTTAAAATTATGCACAGAGTGACGTGGTATTAGGAAGTGAGAAATAAACACTTTGTGGACCACCCAGACAAATTTGTGTTTCCTTTTTTTCATTTGTGAGCAAAAAAATTGAATAATTGAAATAAAAGGTTTGTATTTGAAATATATAAATTTGGTTGTTAAATGTTAATTAGAAAAATTGCGTTTTTAATTAAAAGTATTATTTATGTTTAGATCGTCAGAGAAAATTAATAACTTTTATTGTCTACAAATAGTGCAATCATTTTTCCATTCAATCGCCACAAGTCGCATAGATCTACGAAGGGCCGATACTTCCAATAGCTCTATTTCAGGGTAGAATTTGTGACAAAGGAAAAGTGATAGGCTAACACAGAAGCAGGCATTTATCCATATACAAACATACACATGCGACCACGTTTGCTCTAATGCGTATAATGCATAGACAAAGTTTTTCCATCCCATCAGACTTCAAAATCTGTTGCTGCATTAGAAAAACAAGTTTACAAATCCGGTGAACCCATTATATAAATTCAACCTGCGAAAAAAAATAAAGACAAATACTTGGTAACTAAATATAGGTATACCTCAAAGACATATTTTTTGTTGCGAGTCATATTTTCTTTTCTAACGAGATGCGATAAGTTTACAAAATCAATTTGGTAAATAAAATGCGTGAAATTGAAAAACGAACGAATTAGCGAAAATTATAGTTTGATATTTTAATGTCATTTCCGACGACATTTCAGAAAGGAAATGTGATACAAATTTCACTCGCTTCGTAGAGAAATTTCTTTTCACATAAAAAAAAACTTTTATTCATACCATATCTCAAATTTCTCATTATGAAATGAAATCAAAGGCAGAAAAACTTGGAATGTTCATCTATCCATCAGAGTTTAGTTCTGCGACTTTGTTTCTACAGTTATGTTTGCATTAAATCTTGATATTTTATTACAGAAATGATTGGTAGGAAAAATTGTGAATTCAACATGAGAACCTCTGTACTAACGACATAGCCCTCGACACCAGCGAGTTTGAGAAATCATTACGCCACCGACGCGAGAGATCGGTCGCGGCCAGTTCGGTAGACAGTTGGGCGCCCAAGTTCGTGTAGAGAAAAACGCAGTGCCCAGGTAGCTGCCGGCACCCTCCTGCTGAGCTGCTAGCGGACCGATAGGCAAGGGGAGGGGCACGGGCAGGGGAAGACCCTTCCCCAAGCGTTCCCTTGCACCTGGGCGATCCACTCTCCCAACAGGATGGGTAGCCGTTCACGGTCCCACCCTGATCCCGAATCCAGCCGGATTACCCAGAGATGCTCATTCGAGCCCGAGATGCCAATCGCGATTCAGTTAATGCACCGATTTTCGGCTCGTGTTACAGTTTGAAAATGTCTCGTCAGCGTGTTCTTCAAATTCATTATCGAACGGCTAAATGCACACGCGGAATTCGGAAAATATTATGTAATGCAAGAAAAAAGATCAACATTTTTCATGAAATATAAATAATGTAATTAATTTAAATTTAATTTAATTTAATCTAATTTAATTTAATTTAATTTAATTTAATTTAATTTAAGGTAATTAATTAAATTGCATCTTTGGAACAAAAGTTTTTTTTCATGAAGAATGATATAAAATTAAATATTCGAAACATGAATAATGTCACAAAATTAGTATCAATTATATAACAATTAGGACACTCGTTTCAAAAAAAAAAAACTACTAGTTTCATTTTTCAAGTTTCATCAGATAAGACTACAGATTTGACAAATGTCTATTGAAGAAACGATCCCCACTGGTAGAATTGGTACCACAATATCGGTGGTGCTTTGTTTTCGGGTCCGTTGAATTCGGTCCGATTGATTGTTTCCTGGAGTTCGACAAGAACGAACTCCGAGACCTCCTTGTTCTTGCGGTTTCAAGCGTCGAGCCTCTTTTTTTTTTGTAATTCGATAACAGGTCGATTTTGAATGATGGACGACAGATCCTCGTTTATGTTTTGTGGCCCCACTTTGTGTACAAATATTTAGGCTAGGGAGGTTTTAAAGAAAATGATTATATTACAACAAGATAACCTTCCCTGGAAAAAAATCAGTCGTCGTAAATTATGATTTTTGTATTTTCATACAGGGAAACACAACTTTTGCGTGGACAAAGTGTTTGTCCACGTCGGGACAAAACTTTTCGTACCAGTTGTCCATGTACACGGATTTTTATTCAATTTCGATCTGGACAACGTCATTGTAAGGCAGTCAATATGTTACTGTACAAACAAGAATTGGGAATTCATTCTCGATTTAAGGGGGTGTTTTGGCGACACATATCGAGTTATGTATGTGGGTTGTCTGTATTCAGAGCGGACAACCCTCCGCCACTCGAGCGCATCTGGATACTTTTTAAATTAAGCTCAATGCGGTCGTTCCTAGTAATAGACAAAGCGGGCGTTTATTAAGTACTATTTGCACTTTGTCACGTAGTTTGGTCAAGGTCAATGATATGTTAATAATTTGAAGTCAATGCGCCACCCTTGGTCCACGTCTGGCCATCGAATCCAATGATTTAATGTGGTTCCAGCAAAAGCGAAAGTGAACGAGATCTAAAATTAGATTTTCAAAAAAACTTTCTCTACTTTTTTCCCCCAATTTAAAAAACTATTTTTTTCTTAGCCTGCACGCTCTAACCACTATAAAATTTAATAACGCCATTTGCTTCAACGAATTGATTCAGGAATTGGTTTCGTCGAAAAGCGATCAGATCGAAGTATAAAACTCTTCTGAAATAAAGTGTAAACAAGTTAGAATTTTTGGCATTGGTGCTCCGTCTATCACCAAATGATTTAACTATCGACTTTACGATTCGCTTGGAATCGTTTTACTGCCCTCGAAAAACTAGCCATTACATTTGAGCCGCCAACGAACGGAAAAGCGGCCCTCCTAACTCGTTAAGACTTTCCAAGTTTCGAGGTCGAGGCTGACCTCGTGAAAAATACACGAGTACGCAACACGGTAGCCGGAAGTCCGACCTTTTTTTAGAAGGAGCAAAATCACGTTTATCGTACACTTTTAATGCTTTGAAAACATTTCCGATATTTGTTTATTGAAATATTCAAAACAGATCACCAATACTAATGCTTGCTCGTTATCATAATAGTTTGATCGATTTTATTTTTACTGTGGATGATTCAATTCTTCTAATATAGGTACAGAACTTTTTTTATACTTTTGTAGAAATAATAGAATGTGCTGTAGTGTTTTTATTCTGCACTTGAGTGAAACTGCGTACTTTCTAAAACCGATCAATTATGTGTTTTCATTTTCGACGATGAAAAATTAGACCATACATTTGAGTCGAGATTTTGAGAACGATACGTCACCGCTGATTTTAATCAATACAGGAAGGAGATCGGTGGTTAGTCAGTTTCCTGTATGCAAATCATCAGTCGTTGACAGAGCGCGCGATTCCGCGATAAAAATAGGGCTTGGTGCTTTTTAAATTGTAGATTGACAATAATGTTTGATAGTCATAAATTTTTGCATCAAAAATATACACTGAGATATACCGTGGCCCTGTTATAAAACTAAATTAATTTCATTATCAAGTGGCGCCATCTAGTATTACATGAATATCATCCGGATGAAAAATTACCCTGTCAAAATCGAACACTAATCTTAATTATTAATTAAAATCACCATCACATAGATGTATCGTTCATTTTTTTGAATTTAAACTATAAATATTAAACAAAGTGTAACATTTATATTCCTCTTATTTTTATTGGCCAATCAGTTTCAGTATTAGTTAGTGTTTAAAAACCACTGAATTAGAAACCACACAATGCGTATATCGAAAAGTGAAATTGCCTTTTGTGGAGACAATTAGCATAATAACACAATGCCACCTATATAGATCCGAAGACGTCAAATGACCCCATTTTCCGGCCATCTATCGTAAGGTGGATTTTTTTTATTCTCCATTTGTTTTGTCTTCTAAATCGCTCTTAAATCGTACTACAATAGAACAGAACACGTCTCCGTGTATCCTTCCACAATACGAAGACCTACATGGTTTACTTGGGGAGATGCGCAGTAAAATCTTTTGTACTTTGAATGTAAGAAGGCATTTTGAAAATTTTTACGCCCAAAGAAACGCACGTGGACGCTTTTTATTTAGTTTCAATTCATCAATCCCAAAAGAGTATTTGCTTACAATCTCGTTTTCGCGTTTTTATCATTGAAAAAATAAATAAACATAATAGCCTGTTTTTGTTTACAAATAACCAGCTATTTACTTTTTCAGATGATTTTATTTACAAAACGATTTTTCTTCGTTTAAATTTCATATGAAACAAAAAATTTCACATGGTCAAAAAATTATTGTACAGAAATCCGGGCGGCGGATCATCAAAATAGCAGGGTTCACGTGCCAGAATAGGAGCGAAACGAATATTGGACAAACGGGTCCTTTCAGGTTGTCCTTTCGGCTCTTCTTCCAAGCTTACATGGTGTCCTAACAGAAACAGAAGGACGCCCTCGAATTTGATATTATTTCCTTGTCTGTGGCACAGCCGCCGAAACGTGTAGTCCGACAACCTAAAGATATTACGCTCGAGTTGCGATAGCCTGCCAACTGTATCGCAAGCAAAATCATATGACGTCTCTGGACTTTTACCCGAGTTTAGCCAGGGATAAAATCCGGTAGCTAGGAAAGCACGTGAGCTTGTAAAGTATTCTTGATATTACGTAAAAATATATTTTCAAAGATTCAAATATTTATCATAATAAATAATATACAAACAAAAAGTAACAGCAAAAAGTAAACAGCAAAAAGTAATGTTTAGTAAGAAAAGATTTTATCAAACATTTTAATATATGTTTTTATCTTATTAGTATGGATAACATTTTAGAATGTTCCAAAAGTAAATATAAAAAAAAAATTCTTTGAAACATTATTTTTTGCAGTGATAAATAATAATAATAATTGTTGTGCACTTCAAGTTTTCAAGTGAATGAAAATACTTTGGACATTCTTAAGAACTCCGATGAAGTTTTTAATTAGGCTTGCTGTTGTTCATGCATTTGCGATTTTGCAGTTGTTACTGCGGAGACGTTGCGAATGCAGCATGCAGAATCACATTAGAATTCAGTTTCGGTGATGCTATCGACGTTAATAAACTGCGCTCGCCGGCAAGATCCAAGTGGCAGGAAAGGTGACGAAGGCACACGAAATGAAATTTCCCTGCGGCTCCATGGTACGCCGTCTATTGGTAGGTTGGCAAAAACACACAGACGCTACGAAATGCCGGCAAAGAGATACGTGTTGTCGACGCGTAATTTCCAGCCTGTCACAGACACTTCGTCTTTCGTCTGCCGAGATTTCACGTCTCGCCCTTACGGTACCGTAGCGTTGCTATATCTCGCTCCTCTTCCACGGCCACGGTCGTCTCTCTTCTTCGTGTTCCGTTTCTCTCCGCGGAACCAACGTCACTCCCTTTTTGCCGTACCGGAAACGACGCAGCTAACTGATATCGTTGTTTCATCATAATAGAAAATATCATGCGCCATTTCCATACACAGATACGCTTCTTATACTAAATAAACTCAGTTTCAATTTGCTCTGCTAATGCAACGGTCGATTTCAAAATTACTTTGCTTCGAGCATAGGAATTAAGGCAAGATAACAGACGAGGCAAAAGTTTACGTGAAAAGTTGCTGACTTTTCTGACGTGAGGTAGACGTTTATATTCCTGTATGAATATCAATTTAAACTCTGTAAGTGAAATGTGTACGTATGAAATTTATATGATGATAGGTGTTAAATTTGTAGAATGTGCATTGAAATTGTAAAGTGAATTGATTATGCTACTAACAGAAAAACAAACGTTGAGAAATATGTCAAAAATTCAACGAACAAAAAAGCTGATGAAATTTATCGACTTTTTGTAATTAGTCGTGGAAACAAACTCAAAGAATTTTGGTAGCATTTCGTTATACTTGCAGGTTCCCTGACAACCAACTGAGGTACGTGACATCTGACCGTTTTGCAAATTATTAGAAAATAGGGATTTCCCAGCTCCGAAACTCCAGGTACTAGGTGTCTACCTAACACGAAACGTATATCATAAAGTGTCCATTTTTTGGAATACCATAAATCGTCGGGTTTTACTTTCAGTGACTTGAATTTGAATTTCACAGTTTTGTATAAAAAATGTTTTTTTTGTGTATGACATCTGAAAAATAATTAAAATTCTACATTATATGAAATGTATCAATTATCCATTCATTTTATCTTGTACCAGTCAAATAAAATAATTCATATAACGTTTCGTTTTTCTCGATCAGTTTTTAACCTGCCAATTCGATTACAATCAAACCTGTCAAAATAACAATCCATTATGTTTCTTGTAAAAACCCGCTCAAAATCAACCGAGCCACGTCAAAGTGCATGTCTGTCGATCTAATGACGATAATCTTCTAGAAGCAAGATACAATAAAACAAAAACTACGGACAAAAAATGGTGCAAAAGAGAAATCATATATCCGAGCCTATACTTTCATCATGCACAGCACGCCTCGGAGATGTGTACACATAGCGCGAAATCAATTAACCGCGCTCCAAATAATCACGAAAATCTCGGTCCACCCATTATCCTATTAAGTGAGCAAAACGATCGGCAGTTGTTTTTTCGTTTCGTGTATAATGACGCTTCGAGAAACGTGAACAAATTTCATGAATATAATAACTTTGATTTTGCGGTCGGAATTTTTGAAAGAAGTATAAAAAAAACGTAGCCAAATTTATTGGACGTCACAAAAAGGGTTGAATGAATATTTTTACTCGAATTATATCGTGGTTTCAAATAAGGTGTTTGAATGATGCCAATAAAAATAAAATTTTAAGTCAATTAAATTTTGCTTTGGAAAAAGAAAATGTAAATTAAATGATAAAGTAAAATCGTAAAAAGAAAAGAAACTAAGTATGTTTTTGTTTTTGAGTGTATACTTTTATGAAGTATCGGATTGTTGCAAAACAGTTTCGTGACACGAACGGCAACGCAGCACTCACTTCGTGAGCGACACAAGAGTTAAAACGCTGCATGGACCTGAAAGAAGCATATACGTACGACGGGTGTGCCTTCTGCGAGGACATGCTAATCACGAAGGTACTGGCCTCTACGTCAATGCAACCTTTTGTCTTTCTCGTCTTATCTTTTTGCGTTTTTAACCCACGTACACACGGTACTTTTTTTAATTAAGCTGCGATCTCGTGCTGTTTACTTTTACTACAACTGTTTACTTGTCGACGTTCAGACACAGGCTTTGTGTTACTCCAAAATACCGTAATATATTCCTTGTGTACAATTTTTTTGCAAGGCTAGAGAAAAAGAGGAACGTTTAATTCATTTTTCATAGCTTTTTAAACTCAGTGATTTGTATTTCAATTCCAATTTTGAAATTCAAATTTAACGTTTTGGAAAAAAAAAAAAAAAAAGAAAATAACAAATCAAACAATAAATCTACAATTTCACGCATGTTCGATTTATTTTTCAGGTATAAATTATTGAAATAATCATCATATTTAAAAAAAATGAAATATTATTGAGTAATGTTTTAATGACAACATTCAAGGGTTGTATACAACTTCACGGTGGTTCGTCAAATCATATCACTTTTTTTTGCAGTCGACGACGTCGAAACGGTTCTGAACCTGTCTTCGGGTCCAACGAATCTCACAGCGCCGTAAACAGCAAATCGAGCCGTAACGAGCTCTCAAGTCTTTCGTCTGGAAATGGATTGCCTTCAGAACTCTCTCTGTGCCTGTGCCACACGAATCTTCCGTGAAATGAGAACTGTTTTTTGTCTTTGACCTCTCATTTTTCACGTTCACAAATTTTCAATTACATTCAGCATAATAAGTAAACAGGCAAACAAAAAGGTAAAAATAAAATGGAGAACAAAGCAATAAACATTGTCGAAGAAAATGAACAAAAAATTGGTCGAAAAATTCGTTACAAAATCTTAAAAACAAAACAAAACACGTACTTGCAATCAAGCAAGTTGTAATTTTACCCGCTCGTTTTAGATTTCAAATATTCATTAGGTGGCGGCTACCGAAAGAAAGTGTCTTCGATGAAATCTCGTCTACCTGCAATTAAATATGGGACACGCGACAAAAAAAAGTCCCGCTTCTTTATTGAATCCTTTTCTTCCAAGGTGGATTAGCATTCATCGTGTTGCCTTAAAATTGATAATACGTGCGACTTCCTCGTCGACTGTCGCGTGCGGTTTATGTTCTTCATCGTACCTCAGTTTTCCGCTTGATGTTTGGCGGTACGTGATCGATCGTTGATAATTGTTACGCGAGATGGAAAATTAATTTCAGGGGGCCACGTGGCGCCTATTGAGAAACCCATCACGAACTTCGGCCTTCCTCACAAATTGAGAGAAAAATACACTGGCCACGTTTTCCAGCAGACGTTGCTCAGTTTGAATATTTAATTGCTTCGGTTGAAAACTCCCTCATCATTTCTAACGTCAAGGATTGAGAGTCTGGAAAATCTTTATCGGCTTATTTGATTTTTTTAAATCCCCGCGTTCGGACCTTTTTTTTAAATGCTAATTTTGTATAAAACGAGTTAGTCGAGCGGAAAAAACACGTTACGTCGGACAATTCACAGAAGGTCGAATTACGTCTGAAAAATCGTAAATTATATCCAGATCGTTTTGTTGTTGGTGGATTTTTATTTATTATTGCAAAGAGAAGGTGTGCACGTATTAGAGCAAGTCATTGTCGATTGTTTTTGTAATAAGAGAGGTGACTTTTTATGTTTGGATAAAGAGTCATAAAAAAAGTGAAATTAAACACAAAAAATTATTCGAAAAAAAAAAAAAACATGGCAATTTGATGTTTAATAGTGAGAATAAATCGATGACTAATAGAGATATTTTGAAAATAAAATTATAATAAAAGAAATTTCGCATCAAAATTCATCAAGATCAAAACATGTGTTGTAGCAATCCTAAGTAAACATCATAAAAGTAAAAAAAAATTCCAGATGCTAGGAAAATGTACCTCATTTGCTCATCGAACAGTAAAAATGATTTACTTTTGGTAATTATAGTTCCTAGCAGATAACAGTGTGTTAAATTTGTCAAAATGTTCCATTGACCTGGGACCTAGAAAAATGCTGGGACCATAAATATACCTAAACCATTTCATGGAATACAAAAATTGTCTTTGTCAAGAAATCGGTCAAGAAATAGTTCGAACCGAAACTGGTACTGGAGTTCCGGTGGAAGTTTAGGTATCGCTGTTGTCCGAAAAAACAATGTCCTCTTCGGCTAGAGTGACAAGACCAAAACAGTGTATAGAAAAGTAATAATGCCTATTGAAATTGAAAATAAGATCAACAGGATGAAAAGATTGGCGCCTGGTAGTTAATGGATATGACAATTTGATGAAAAGATTCTGAAATTTTGAATGAAACAAGTGGCTTATTTCATGTGGTTTTCAAGAAAACAAGTATCTCTTTGACTATTTAAAAGATTTAAATCATTCCTTCTTTACGTTCGTAGTAAACTAAAAAAGTATATAAATATAGTTTAAACGTCTTCTTAATCTTAAAAAAACACCATAAGACTAAAATACAGGTAACATTGGTTTTTGTATGTTTTTGTTTCAAGGACAATCAATACTTTTTTTTTCAGACTAACCACGATGGGCATCTAAAGTCCACGCGTAGAGTTCATTGTCGATAAATAAGGATATTTGCCTAATCCTCTGTTTCCAAAACGCCATATTTTCTTATTAATGAAATCAAAGAAGGAGGCAATATTTCAACCAAAATTAAAATGAATCTAAAATTATGTACATTAAAAAAATAACATCCAAGCTTGTAAAGCAAAAAAGTTCGAAATATGATAATGTAAGCAAATAATCGTGATATTTTTATGGAGGTAATTGACTCTTGTATTATAAATTAACCATTATTCTACCTCATGTAATCTAATTAAAAGTATTTTTCACACCGACCCTTATTAATTTACATGCGCAATAATTTCTCACTCGCGCCTCTAAAAAAAAGGCTCAAAAACATTGGGTTGGTCATAAAAATCTCGAGGCTCGCTAAGCCCACATCCGTTTCCGACATTCCAACTTAATAATAAATCTAAAAGACTAGAGTATTTGTATGTGTGTTTGCGATTATTATATATATGTGTGGAAGCGCAGAGTTTCTTGCTGTAACTAAACTACTGCAGAATTTATCGAGGTTTTCATCCCTACAGTTTCTCGCCTTCTTGTGGTCCTTGTGTTAAATGGGAGACAGGGAAGGCAAGGTAACCAAGGGAAAATTGCCGTGAGGTTGCAGTGGGAGAGGCGCGAGTTTCGAAGTTGTAGTTTATGAATTTATAGCGGCTGAGAGCAGTAGTCCAAGTCGTTGCTAAAGGCAACTGAGTTATGCGCGGTCTGGTTAATTCCATCTCGTCTCGGAGATTTTTTTACACTTAAATTTCACGATCAAGTTGTATAAGGGTGGTTTTCGCTCGCAGTTAATTTTAAATCTTACGCTTTTTACAAAAAAATTAACTTGGACATTATGAACAAATGTAAACAATGTATGTTTCAATAAATAATTAATAGTGAATAAATCATTCAGATGAATAACAAAATTTATTTTCATTTAATTACAATCCCAAAATAGATGTGTGCTAAATTTTATTTTCTCTAGTGCAATAAATTTCATTTCCTAAAATGATTATGTAAATAAGCTCGTAGCCTTGAAAACGTTACCATTTCGTGAATCATTAAAGTTTTCATTTCATAACACCTTTGATCTTGAAAATTATCTCATGGTAATGAACTGCTCGACTGAAACATGGTGAAATAAAAATATAAAAAATATATAGATCAAGTTTGGAGATTTTAAGTTTAACATGAAAACAGTAAAATTATAATCAATAAATATCTTGATATAACGTATTTCAAGTCTTTAGAATATGATCCACATTGATTTTACGAGTTGACGTTTACGATAACAAATTTCACCGAGCATGACTTAACAGATCTCGTAAAATCGCATTTGATCTATGGAACATATCTAGTTCGTGTTTCGTCATATATCTAGCCCAAAAAGTTGTGATATAATAACATAACGGCAATCATCAGCGTTATAAGAACTTGCTACACGCGATGTTGCTTCATAAGAGTGACCTTATATGAGTACTTTTTGTATGGCTACAGCTAATAAATTTGTCAATACTCAGTGATTAAAAAATTTTACTTATACTCGTCGACTCATTGTTCGAAACAACTCAAATAATTGCCATAAGGGCACTGTTTAATTGCAGACTCTGATGTGTCGCAAAATTTTTAATATTTTAACAATTTTACACTGACCTTGAAATTCGTAAAATAATTAATTAATTAGATTTAAATCAATAAATCTGTTATAGAACTAGAAAAAAAAAGTTTTATTAATTCTCATGTTCAAATGACTAATTTATGATGAAAAAGTGAGATAAAAATATGATGACTCAATCAAACCTAACGAAGTTAGATGGTTCAATCGCGGAACCCTGACCTAAGCATGCTGCAAACGAAAAATAATCGCTGCGTATGCGAAAGCGCACGGAATTTGAAACAGCCGGCAAGGTTAGATACACAGGAACTGGTGTAACTGCATCCTCATGTGCATCCGAGGCGCGAAGCTCGCGGATATTTCGTTTCCCGCGAACCCGACACACGAGTTCCAGTTACAACCAGGGGGAAGGCTACCTTGGTATCGCGAGCGCGCGTCACACTTTTTTTGCGCTTATTGGCCGGTGTCAGTGTTGTCCGCACAGATTCTGTTCGGTCACGGTCCCCGACGCTGCTCGCGACACTCCAACCTGGTGCACCCACCGTGTCTCCGGCCTATGAGAATGTGGGTGATGAACATCCAAGCCCGACATATGCGTCTGCGCAAGACCCTGGCCAATGCATGATTATTGTCATTATTACGGAAATCTGTTTGACGCAAGTTTGCATTTTCGTAACGTTTCAGTAATTAACCAATACCATTCGAATTTAATTGCGTATTTAAATATGTCGTAAAGAAAGAAGAATAAAAAGGTTTAAAGTAAAAATGCACACGAATATTATATCCTGAAAGTTTTTTTTTTAAGGATCAGATAAAAATCCTAAGCATTCCATTCAAATTCCACACACGATGAACTCACATATAAAAAATCTACATAAAACCGAATTTTATTTGCCCTGTCATTATCCCCTCTGTGCTACCAAAGGGCACACTTCCTGAAACGCTTAAAATTCTGTTCCCCCCTCTTGCCCTTCCTATGTATCACACTCGAGCTCCTCGGCAAAGGTACACAATCGAAATTCTCCGTGCGAATGATCGTTGATTCAGCGCCGAGACCGTAGAAAAATAAATTTGTAAGTAGCACCATCGGTAATCCGACTCTTGGTGCTATTATTTTACGCCCACCGCGGTCGTCCCGGAAACAGGGATCACGTCGTCATGTCCTGGCGCTACGTGGCACCAGCCATAATCGCACCTGAAAATTCACCACGTGCCCACTTACAGGAGTTACGCGCTTGTCAGACCGTCGCCTGCAACGCAAGAGAACCTGAGAAGCCAGTCAATATTTGGTCAATATAATGTCAATAACCTCTGATGCCAACTTGCATACATTCAATTTCATTATAAACTATCGTCATCGATTGCACTATGGGATTTGTTTAAAATTCATCCAGCATTAAGAAAAAAAAGAAAAAAAATTGAAAGAACAAAAAATTAAATAAAACAATCAATTGTTATTGGTTTAATATATATATATATAATTACTAGTGTGTTGTACAATGTTGATACGAAAGTACAGCCAATAAATGTCGAAACGGTATGAAATGAATCACAAAAAGGGAAAGTTCCATCTGTGAAACTAGAAACCATGTTGAATGTCCGAATGTCAACAAGCTCCAATTCCTTACTTATTAGTACAATACTCTTCCCACTCGTATATCAGCTTGTACCATGCCCATTCATTATGAAGTATTTGAACTTCGTTTTTAGACTTTGACGGAATCCCATTGGAAAGGAATTACGTAATTATCTCGGGACACGACCTGATGAAATATGATTTTCATAGACTTGATTTTGGTAAAAAAAAGTGAACTACCTCATGAGAACTACTGCTTGTTTTTTCTCTAAATACTTCAAGATTGAAGGTTAAAAAGATTTACGAACTTCATATAAACATGTTGAAACTTGAGACTAGGCATGCAATTTTCTAACTTCGCTAAGATTTCATATGACTATATACAGATATAGTTTTACAACATTTATGGAATAATTACATGTTCAAGTGTGGTTTATCATAAAAACGCATGATCAAATTATAATAACTTTAAATATTGAAAAGGGGAATTTGTCGAGATCATTTATTTGATGACATTCGACGTTTCATATCAGGCGTGTATGCGATGTCGCAGTTACATGAGCAAACATTTTAATTATTGTTTTCACAACGCCACACAGTGATACATCGGATGACAAATTATATATGGTATCGCTGTTGGTCTGTGGCATACTATATCGGACGTAATGTAAAAAAAATAATTTACACCTGATTCAAAAAGTTATCACATTTTCAGCAACAAGATAATCCAGTTAAATTTTTTTTCATCCAATAAGCTTTCTTCGATAATCCTAATTTGATCTTCATCCATCAACTGTTGAAATTAGATGATAAAAGAGATCAAAATGATCCTAAACGATAACAAACGGAATTGAAAATTACCATAAGAATAAGGTTGAAGAATGATCATCTTTATGGCATCAGAAATTCGTTGGAGTTGAAAATAGACATGCGGACGGTGTGATTATCATCCGATCCGCAATATATCAAAATATTTCACCGCTCGTCGAGGAATCCCATATTTAAATAAAACATGACGGAACAGTGCGCATGAAGTGTAAGACGGCCTTTGTGCCACTCGGTGGCTCGTATTCTCGTGAACGGACAACCGCTACGAATTCAAGCCATTAACGGTCGCATTCAATTTCCACGGGATCGACAAAAGCAGCGAATTACGAATTCAAATCCCCGGCACGTGTATCATACAAACTCAAATTTCTTTTTTGCTTGATCCACCTGACGATGCACACGAATTCCTAGACGTTTTTCGATGAACTGAATTTTAATCATCGATGAACGGGTGATCATTTTAATTTTCAATTGTAAAACAAATTCAAATCAAAATTCGCGCATCAATCATCGATGAATTCTTCGACACTTTTGATTGTCCTATGAGTGTTTTTTTCAGGCCAGTAAAAAATGACAGTATACACAATAAAAAAATGAGCTGTACTTTATGAAGGCAATTTCAGATATTTGAGATAGCAGCACAGTCAAGCATCCCCTGATACAACCTCATATTCATGTCATCGGTTGTCTTTCGTGGAGAAAGAATGCGGTCTACGTCGTGCATTGTTATTATAATTCGGCGCTTATGATTTATTTTATGGGACCGCAGCATTAAACGCTTTTTTTCTTTTGCTAAGTAGCCGGTCCTTCGTAGACTGTACTGTCCTCTACTCCCTGCTCGCCAAACCCTAGCACTTTAGATTAAGGGATGACTTTTGTTACTGCGACACGTTTTAAATATATAATGTCTACGGCCATCGCGATTAGTTGCTCTGTTTACCCCGTTTTGAATTTGCTGTCCGGCTTAATTTTGACATTGTAACATTCAATTTTTTTAACACGCCAATATATCACGGAATTATACCACCGGAATTCACTGCAACGAGAATAAAAAATAAAATTGTCTTAAAACAGGGAACAGAAAAAGAAGGTGAATAGTTTGCCAGAGAGGCGCGACTCTCTCATGAGATTCGATTTCCTTGTAATTTGCTGCAAGTCCACTTTATTTTCAAGTCCATCATCTCGATTATTTCGAGTGGAGTCGTGCATTAAGTGAGGAGAGATCGTTCCTGATATACACTGAGTCGTAGTCAAACATGCCTTGGCATACAACACATAATTAGGAGCACATATCAGAAGTGGACATTGATCCAACAGCGCCACGCGTATCGGTTCTGTGGAGCCCAAGTGTTTGTCGTGCGTTTGTTCGCTCGTTCCAAGCTTCGCGTACTCTCCGTGTTTGATCGCGACCATTTACGTATGTTTGTCTTCGCTCGCACAAACGTTGCTGTCTTTCATTGCTGTGATTACACGATATACGACGGCTCAAAAGTGTTTTGGTTTAAATCATAGTTTTTATGCTCCCAAGGGTGAATTCAGGTTTTGCAGTGAGAGATTTAGTTTGATATACAATGTGCGTTTATTATATTTATGTCGTACATTATCTGCATTATGTTCAGCCATTAGAGGGGCATTCATTTTTTTGTAACAGTCATTGCAAAGCACGTTTTGAACATTTTATTACTCAATTTTGTTTTCGAATGTATGCATGTAAAAAATTATATCGATTATAAAACTTTATTTATTATCTAATCATTTATTAATAATATTGATTTAATTAATGATAATCATTATTTAGTGTTTAACTCGTCACATTTGGAAGTTTACAGATTTATCACGTGGAACCAGGTTCGTTGAAAATTAAAACAAAATTGAGAACCCGGACGTGTAAAGAAAGGTGGAATAAAAAATGATTATCAGTAGCCGTGGCGAGTACGATGACAATGTCCAAATAGGCTGCGCAGACGAAGAAATTTATTAACGGAGCGGAGTACATTCGCAATAAACCGTGTGTCATGTGAAATTATGGTGTGAGGTTGGTTATGGCAATGGTAGCAACTACCAGGCAGACACCCACCTCGGCCAGCCACCGCGACTCGTGTGATTTACTGCCAAGGCTGCCCCGCCCAGGAATGCCTCGGTTTGCGCGAGATTTTGAAAAAATAATCGAGCTACCAGAGACCCAGTCTGGCAACCTCTTTTGATTCAGTGTCCGCGCCCGGATATCTCGGTTATTGTAACCTCGCGAGACGTAAAGAATGCGCGAAAAATGAATTTTTAAGTTTTTTGATTTGATTTACGCGCCATCGTTGCAGTGAGTGGGTTAAACGGATGAACTTTTTTTTTATTTATCAAATTCCGATGGATAAAAAGAAAAAAATAACCGACAACAACTTCCGTTTCGAAACCGTCGAGATTTATTTGGAAGTACAAAAGATATACGAGTGGTGAAAATCCTTTTGAAAAACTTTTATTTTTATTTTTTTTAGGACTTGGAAGATTTGATTTCAAGGATGAGTTTAGTGTACATTTGAACTGAATCTAGAAAACGTGAGAGGTTCATTCATCAAATCCATTTCATTGATCAAAAGAGGCCCAAAACAACTCGAAGACTTTTCTTCCAATGAAATTGGTTCCAAAATTTACTACGAATGTCTTTCTATAGTCAAACAAATTGTCCGACCGGATGTGCTGGAGGTCGTCTAACTTTTGGTCTCAGAATGGACGTCCGAGCCCGACGGGGTGGCTTCGAAACTGTGTAACTGTGACACTTACACATTACATCAGGTGTTTTCCAAATCAGAGAGTTGGGATTGCATAATCGAGGTCATTTTCTTTGACACTTTCCATGCTAATTTCAGAACAATTGTCTGCAGGTGAAAAGTCCCACGTCTATAACATGGTTCTAAAGAGGTGCCAAAATTCGGTCCGGGCTTGTGTTGTGTTATAGTAACACAAAATGACTTTAGTAACACAGTTTTCAAAAATAAGAGAAACTACTAGCTCTCGATTTTAAAGAAATCTATAAAAATGAAAATAAAAGGAATGAAGAGAAATTGGGGAACAGTGTAAAATTAAATGAAAATAAGAACATTATTGTATAGCAACATTATTCCGATTGATGGCACGTGTAAAATTTCAGGGAACGATAAAAAACATCAATTTTGTCGTATTGCAAGCGTTTTAATGTATTCTAGGTGCGCTTCGCCCTCTAAAGTATAGTCAACTGAGTGAAAGAGCACTCGCGAGAAACAGAAAGTCGGAACAAAATTATTCCGCCATGATGTTTTTTTTCGATTGCTACGACTCTATTAAGCGTTTACCTCTTGAGCAAGACTCTCAAACGTACGTTTCGTGAAAACTGATCCACGAACTTTGTTTGCAAGTTTTGTGAAACTTTTTGAGAGAGCTGTTTTTGATTTATATATTCGAAGAATTGAATTGCGCTAATTCAAGGAGGGTTAAAGGCAATACATCAAATTCAAAGTTGCAAACTTTTTATACAAATTTTATAACAATATATGGGTATCAATGAATGTGCCGTATTTCTTTACAGACAAACGCATTACCAGGTTTTTTTAAATTTTTTGTGTAAACAATTCAGAGTAATTTTAATTGAACTCAGTTTTCGTCAAAGTTAATGATTTTTTTAACGAAAAACTCAATTTTTGAACTGAAAACTCAAATAAAGTTTTATTTAATTTAAAAAATTATATCTTAGCAAACGCATTCATGTTGGATTGAACCTTTTTCAAATCAAAGTTGTGAAGAACATTGACTGATGTTTATTGCACCTGTTATGATGTAATGCCTCAAAGAAATTTTTTTTACTTGTAAGTTAATAATGTGAAGAGCAGTACCTGCCAGCAATGATTCCGACACTATTTAATCGGAGTACCTTTTGTACAAGACAGAACAACAAGATCATTTAAAAAGTCGTGCGTTCGATAGAGTTCTTAAAGGATGCTTTCAAAAGTACATCGCAAATTTATGTGTTTGAAAACAGTTCTGAAGATTTATTTTGTTTAATTTAAAAATGTACGATAAAATTGTCAACTGATATTATTACTTATAGAAAAAGTACTCGATTTCGTTTTATTATTCTAAAAAATATGTAAATTCTATTTTTTTATGATTATTATTAAATCCACATGTAATCAAGTCTACAATGGAATTAATGAGGAGTAAAATACGTAATTTGAGATAAAAATTCGATTAATGAAATCGTTTTTTTTTTTTTCAAAAACAACCATCCACATCTTACTAAAAACGTGGATGTATAAAGAAAAAAATTATAAGAGTGGTGGCACTGTACTTGTTTATCGTGAAGTAGTGTAAAGCATGCGCGGTGGTCTGTGAATAATGAAGGGTGTCTGTGTATAGGGCACGTGTAATGCGTACTCGCGCGCGACAAAGTGTAGGCGTATATTAATTAATTGCAAGACGACACGGAAAACAAGCGACGTTATAAGCTAAACCCGACGAGAACTCGAAATCACAAGCACAGAATTTCGCACCTGAGAAATCTCAGGTGCCAGCGGGAACTGCTCTTCACACTATTAACTTTCAAAAAAGCCTTGGAGCTGTTTTAAAACATACATAACACCTAAAATAGTCGATGATTACTACAGATCTTGATTAAGAAAAAATTTTAATGTAAGTATTATTTTGTTGTTTTCTAAGTTTGAACAAATAAACAAAACTCTATTTTGATTTTTACTATCGTTACTATCTGAATTTATAACATCAAAATAAACTACAGAATGCGCGAGTTTAAACTTGAGTACTTCAAAATATTGTTCTTTGTTTTATAGATCTTATCTATAGAAGAGATCAAAGTAAAATAATATGATTTTAATACAATTAAAAAAATAGAACAAAAAAATTCACTTTTATAATGTAATGAATTAAAATGTTTTTTTTTTCACAATTTTCTTGTCTCAATTTTATCTTTATTTTTTGTGACCTGTTTTTTTTAATTAACTTCCGGGGATATGACTTTTGTACAATATTAAGCTAATGGGTTTTAAAGATTCGCACCAGGCACACCGTTGCGCGAAAAACCTTCTTTACATATATATATTCATGATCAAGACTCATCGTCACGGTTGCGCCGAAACGTGCGCCTGGCACACGTTCGGCTGATATGGACGTTTCGGCTGACAAGCAAAATTTGCATGATAATTAGTGAATTATGATGTGGTGAAAATTATTTCACACTGGAATATTGTGGAGCAAATGTATTATTTGATAAACTTAACATTTCAACTGCGATAAATTTGTTTTCAGTTCAAACCACTTTGTGAATAAAAAACATTGCATTAGCATAATTTTACTCGCCCGGTCTCATACACTTAAATTTACCTTCTTATTAAAATTTTTTGAATTCTGAAAGTAATGTTTTCAATTGCAGATAAAAAAAGGCGTCTTGGCGATCATGGAGTTTGCGACAAAGAATCAAAGTTGACAGCTGGCTGGACTTCGCTCGCTCGTGTGTCAATATTGTCTCACCATTAGCTTGGCGCTAAATGAACGCGATTTCTCAAAGCCGTAAATGCATCTGTGGCCTCGCTAATATAAATACTTTTCCATGTCCGCGTGCCGGCACAACGATTAGCAGAATTCGGATACGATTCACAATGAACGCATTCATATTTTGTCACCATCTTATTAACTTTTCTTTTTTGTCTAGCACTTTTGTTTTTAATTTTATTTCGAAGATGTGTATTAACTGTAGTAAAACATTTCTATAAGGAATTTAATATTTTAACCATGTTCAGGAACTAGTTGAAAATTTGAAAAATCAAATTATAATTTTCTATTAGGTTTTGTTTAGTTTTTGTGGATTTTCGTTATGTCGTTTTGCGCCACTGAGGTCATCGCGATAATATATTCCAGTGTGGACCCAAGGATAGAAAGGAATTTCGACCGGCCATTAGTAAAAGACGGCAACTTCACACAAGCCAGTGTAGACTAATTTTATTTTGCTGTTGTATATAAGGTATAGCGTTTATGTCAAAACGGACAAAAATGTGAGAAATAAATAACTGCATGAAATTACATTTAATTTTCTTAAATCAAATTTGTGCATTTGGTAGATGATTGTATTCAATCATTTATGAATAAACTCCGAATTAAATGAAAATCGTAGAAGTCGAATATACTTTTAAAAACTTTCAAAAGAAAAAAATTATGTACTTGTTAGTCGTCGAAACAAATTTTATTATACTTATCTTGCAACTAACGTGGTAAAAGTAGTCATAAAATCGTTGTAATAATTCACTTTTATTTCTGTTTCGTATATATACGTCCGAGACAAAAGTATTTCTGAGTTTACTTTCCTTTTTATTTTTCTCTGTTATTTTATCTACACACACATGAAATAATTTGACATTGAGTAACATGGAAAAATAAAAATCATATTTTTTCACACTATTATGTCGAAATTGTTGAATGAATTATTGCACATTTTGATTGATGGCAAAATGTAACAACTTGATAATATAAAAATTGAATAAAAAACCTATAGTTTTTTTTCTGATTAATAAATATTATGATAAAGAAAAAAAAATTGAAAAATGTTTCTGTTTCTTAAAAAGTACCTAATCATTTCTGAATCATTATCAACTGAAAACAAAATATGACCCGCTGGGAGAGTACACGAAAAGTACATGACTGAAACATTACGAAACAAGTTAAGGTGTTAAATATGTCTTTCGTCTTGTCCAGGAAAGACGTTTGGTCGCACCGTAATCACGTCTGGAGGTAACGAACACGACAGATAATCTTCAAAAGGGCCTCTTTAATCTCATTATCCGTGGGATGGATATTTGTGCCGGGCCGTAAATAAGGGAGTTACTTAGCAGATGCATTTTTGTTTTTCAAAACTTTGATACAGGTGTCTAATAGGGTAACAGTATATTTCTCGAAAAACAATCCCACAAAGGGATTTTCATTAAGTTTTGTGAAAAACCTGCTGGAACACTTTTCAACCAAGTGAGAAACTTTCAAACTGTGTTAAATCTGTTAAAATTTTGGTGTTCCGACAAAAATAGTTATTAACTTCAAGTTAGTCACACGAAGATAATTGATACGCGTTTAACGCCTTATTTGTGCATTTGGTTTTTTTTTTAAATTCGTATATTGGAATTGTTTCATCTAAAAAATTGAAGCAGCATAAATTTTGTAACAAATTTTGATAAATAATTCAATTAAAAACAATTATATTACGCCCGTCAGAGATTTATCAAACCTTTAAAGTGTAAAAAATTCGGCATAAAATTGCTTGATGATTTCGCAATAATTTCCATTGGGGGCCCGCCACAAGAAGATTGCTGTCTATTCACAAGTTTGTCACATCAATAACGCATTAGCGTCAAGTTTACACCGCGTCGGCTGATTGGCGTGATTTAGGCCGCACTCGTCCAATCGCAATCGACAGAGCTGTGTCGAAGATTTTGAGTTGAACGCAACAGTCGAGGCCAGGCTTGCGCGTCTAATTAAACCTGTATGTGATTGCTTCGCAGTTAAATGTGCGCAGTCACGTATCTCAAAATAAGACTTCAAACACTATGTATTCGAGGTTGCATTCTAAATAGCGCGGCTTATTTCACTCTCCGATTCGTGCTGCTGTTCTATTTTATCTTTCAAACTAAAATTTGAAAACTTTAAACTCATTTTTTTGGTTTTGTCCTGTATTTAATATTGCTTTTCTAAAAAAAAGAGCAAAATGTTTATGTGACATATTTTTAAGTTATACAATATTAATATTATTCAAAGGTAATTAAAATTTTCAACAGCAGGAAGGTTTGAGGGACGAAAACGAAGAAAAAGAGCAAGCGGCTCGCCCGAAAGTATATAATGAAACGGAATGTACAAATCATTGAGACATAATTTGACGTAAGGAATTGAAAATATGGCGGATATTAGCCTCCGTGTGATCGTATGCTCGGATGGCCATTTCGAGAACCGGTGCGGCTATTAACGACATTAACGCAACTCCGGGCAAACACGGCTCTATATCATCCGCACGGCGGAATAATAAACAATAAATTCTGGTGAAATACGGCGCTGAACGAGCGTAACCCATTTGTTTGCGATAAAGTGACCCCGAAGCTAGTTCGACCAGTCTGCAACGATCGTCTCACGACGCGTAACCCTCGTCCCTACCTCCGCCGAGATCGCTGTTTCTGGCCACAACCGGTGATCGGATCGTCCAAAAACTTACACGCAAAACCGTGACCGACGATACACTTATTAACGGAATGTTTTTCATTATTGTGCGACGACCCTCGCTGGAAAAGGGACGCAAAGGAGACAAAAATGAGGGACCGCCGTGTTGCGGGACCAGTCTTCCACGCTGCGGGGCCATTTGGGACTCTCAGTTTGGACACAGCGGTCTCAAATGTTTAGGGAAATTTTCGCGTCGTTCCAACGTGAAAATCGGCCCTTTGTTCAATCCAAATTTATCGCGTTCGCATGTAAATCAATCTTGTTTTTTTGTCAATTCCCTGGCCGCATAAATATTTTGACATTATTCATTCTGCTGTTGATGCGAATTCCCAACATCGAACTAAGAATGTTGTGAACATACATATTTTTCACTATCATTATTTCAAATATTCATTGGGTATTAACAAATTAAAACTTTGTCATTTGAACATTGTAAAATTAGTTTCGATTATCTTTGTCTGCGTGTTCGTGCTAATAAGGTACTATCTATTCCAACTTTTTTCAGGAGTTGAGACAAGTGGTCTATAGTTAGTTTTTTTCAAGTTTACTGGGATATTATCGGGAGAGTATAATGAAACCTGACTAATCAAAGTTTGTCTACAAAAGTCCAACAAGTGACCTAAGTTGATTTGAACACTTGTTGGCTCAACAATTTTCACAATTAACGTGCAAAGGAGATTAAAAAGTTTTTCTCATGTGATATTTCTATGACAAGAGAAGAAATAAACGTCTTTAAAATTTTAGAATCACATTCTAACTAATATTTATTTATTGTTATCAATTAATTTATTGATGCTGTTTTTTTATGTTTATCAACATTTTTAAAGATTCATTAAAAATGACGAAGACACTTTAATTGTTCGAATTATCGGAGATTTATATGCCGTGCATTCAAAATTGCTATATATGTTTACATTGACGAGCGACGAAGAAAGGACCGGAAACAAAACACAAAAAAAAGATAACACCGCGGAATATTAATATTAGATTGCGATGAAATGAGTGTCGTTATTTGTACATTCGTTAGAACGTGCCGTATATTATGACGCCAATTAATAAAATGGAAAGGAGGTTTGAATTTCGATGACGGTCGTTCGGCGCCATAAACGTCAGGTTTGCGCAATAAAGATGAGCATAAGAGAAAGAAAGAGAAAAAGCGCACGCGTGGAAGCGAAAAAGGGATATGTGGATTTGTCGTTGAAAAAGAAAAGGATGTAAAAAGTACGAGGACAACACGAGAAACAAGAAGAGAAATCAGGTTTTCACGATCTCCGACACGTTTGGTCCCTAAATCGTAACATATATCACAGAAACGCCGTAGGGGTTGTCCGACCAGATGCCCTGTCTTGTAAAATGAGTTAAAGGAAAGGGGTGGCGGGTGATCTTCACGCACCCACTTTTTGATGTTACACTTATCATTATCTCGAGGGAAAATTGTTGTTTGAAAAACATAAACACAAATAAAAAAAGAGGGTAATTAAAAATACAAAAAAATAAAGAAAATAAAAATTATGTATTGCAAAAATTGTTTCAATTTATATTAATGAATGGATTCAAATGTAGTTACTGTTATTACAATTGCTAATGAAATGATTATTAAATTAATTTCATATTACATTAATTTCTCATCAGTTAATTGAATTGGTTTTCAAATAATGTGAAAATTAATTGTAGAATAAACTTAATGACTCGTACCAATTTTAATGAATACAAAATGATTATCAATCATATGGTACTGATAAAATTATTGGAATAAAAATAAACTTCTAGTTCTCAGTTCAAATTTGTCAACTCCCGCTCACTTATTTTGTTCCAGTTCTACTCAGCGTCTTGTTATCAAGAAAACGGAAACTGTAACTGTTTCGTTCGTTGCATGGTAATTTAGCTCTGATGTTTCTCTACATTCGCAGTAATTAATGCATGCAACTGTCATTTAATGATCATTTCTTACTTGCGTCAATGTTTAATTACTACCTATGCAATTTGTGTCTGTCGTCAAGACAATTTTCTATTTCAATGAATCATAATACCTTATAATTTAATAAGAACAATTAATTAAAACTAGTATCCTTGTATAAATTTATATCCTACACGGACGAAAATATATATTTCAAAATATATTTATATTTAATATAAATTTAATATAAAATTAATATAAACTTTATCGAAAAAATATATTATATTTATATAATACATATAAATATGACATATATTTGTCCATATATTTTCGTCCCTGTATAGATGTTTCACTGTTATTTCACTAATTCCATGATTGTAATATTTTTTTATAAAATGTTTAAATCACTTGAAAATTGTATTTAAAAAAATTGAAATTATGTCAATCGAAGCACAATAGTGAATTGCTCAACTGATTGGAAAATTTTCTCGTTAAAAAAATGCAAGCTCGACTTGAAGCACAATGTTGAGAATTCCTATGAAAACTCGTAGGCCTGTTAGTTAGGTGAACCCATAATTGAAAGCACTTCACAGACCCTACCACGTTCTCACATTTGCATTTAACACCGAGGGAGGCCTTTTAACGAAAACGACTAGTGTATGACAATTGGCACACATTTCTGTGCAGAACTATAGAATATTTAGTGACTCGAATTAATGGCCACTGTTGTGTTTTGAGTTGTTTTCTTTTTGATGCAATTTTCGGGATTTCGAGTATAACACCAAGCACAAGGTGCTACTGTATCAACATGTTTTGTTCTCTATTGTGTTTTCTATCATTGTATTTCAGCCTCTTTAAATTTTACTCCAAATCTTGATATTCAAATTCTAAAATGCAACGAGACAAGTGTTACAACAAAAATGTGAATGAAATTTCTTTCACTTGAAATTGAATTGTTATAAAGAAAAGGAATTTTTATAATTACCTGTCCACTTTTCGGTTAGTCTCTATACGTTTGACTAATCCTAACGAATATGATTGAAAATTATTTTCTTTTCATATTTTTTTTTTCTATTTCAAATAAAAATTAATCGGACATATGTTTTCATTTAAACTTAGATTAAAAGTTTGATAATAAAATAATTGAATTTATTCAAAAATAGTAAGTGATTTGAAGATGAATTTCAACTACTCTGCAGTATTTCGAGTTTAATGTGTAAAATTAGAGAGAATGAAGGATGATAGGATGGGTTAGTACGCTATTAAAACACAATATAAGTGGACTTGCTATAACATATATATTCGAAATTGCCACGACGTATTGCGCCGTGAAAAACATGTGTATATGTACATGAAGGTTTTCGACATACATTTCAGTATCATTCATTTGTACAAAACCTTCTTCCATTCGATTCGCGCCAATCAATTGTTGCTTTGAATTACGTTGTACATGACGATGGGAATTAATTAAGAGAACATAAATATACAATCAAATAAACGAAACTAGCTTACTGAAAACGCCAGTATATACAAAAAGAAATCGTTAAACGAGATATTTACAGACCAATGAAAAAAAATATATAAAAAAATAAATTCGACGGTTTGCACGCGTTTCGTCTATATTGCTAATCGGTGCGGATTAACGTGGCGAATCCTACTCTCAGTCGCAACGTCAAAGGCAATTGTTTGGTAAGTTTTCTCAATCAAACGAGTGTCATAACATTTCGGTTAATTGACTGACTTCGACGCGAGATTCGCGAAGCTATTATCCATCAACTATAATCCGATTGCACTACACTGAGAAACATATATGTGTGTATATGAAGTTTTTTTTGTTTTTTGCTTTTTTTGTGTGTTTCGTTTTAATTCTATCACGTCCAAGTTGGATCAGGTCAAAGGTTAAACTATATGTACAAATAATCGCTGAATAACTGTATTGGATAATTGTAATCGTAGGAAAAGAATGAACAAAAAGATGCTAACCTAACCTAACCTAAACGTCATATCTACACGGGGCGGACGAAGCCGCCAGTCGGCGAAATTTTGCAGGTTCCGGGATGATTGGTACAACGGCCGATCATTCTGGAGCATTTGGCATTTTGTACAATACACCTTCGACGAATGCTCGTGAGGTGAGCGTTCACATACACACATACACTCATTGCGAAGTGAAACTATGTACACATTCGAATGTTCGTACACGCCGGAAACGAAACGTAATCGAGTCCAACGAACGAGAGTCTAAAAAAAATAGTAATTATCGCACAAAAAAAAAAAAAATAAAAATAAAACGACACCGTGCTCGCGCGAGATTTATTTACACCCTAACTAAATGCTCGAAAAAGGTGTCTCTCTTAATCTGTATTTATATTCACATATATATCTACATAAATAGATATATATTTATATATATATTTATTTATACTTTTATATAATTTTTCTTAGATTCATTTATATATATATGTGTATGCATATATACAATTACATTACTATTTACAAGTCGTATACTTAATTTATTTGTAACGCCAGGTGGGTCCATCGCGGGACCACCAACATACGTTATCACAGTGGTTATTTGAAGAGAACCGAGACGACCCGTATTACTCGTCAACGAATCACTGAGAATCTTCCGTCAACCGATCACTACAAAGCCGAAGGTGGTGCACGCTGGAGCCGAGTTGGAACTCGCTGAGCCCCAGCTCGACGCCATCGTGCGCCCTGGCACACTTTTCCTGTATCAATTCTGTCGTCCGAAAGAGCAGATATCTTTAATCGGAAAAAAAAAATCGCAGATCGCTCGCAACCATTCCTCGGGGGTGCTGGCGACCGGATTATCCGCTCCTTCGGCAGACGATTTGGCTGTGCGCAACGTTCCCTCGGTCTCAACAAGAAGAGAGTGGGGGTTTCGCCGCAAAATCGGAAGGTTTTGGCTTAAAACTCGGGTCTGGTGATCATTTCTTGGTCGGTGCAAAACGGTCGCGGGAATGATACGACAGGCAAAAACAAGAACTGAGTCGGTGCTGATTTATCGATCGCAAGCGACGGAGCTACTGTGCGATGTCCCCGAATTCGGCTGGCCCCGATGTTCCCAGGTGTGGTTGATCCTCTGCTTCCGATGATGCGTCGGCCCCCACGTCTCTGTCATTTTGTGCTAGTCTCTTTTTCTCTTTCTCTCTATCTCTCTCTCTTTGTCTTTCAATTAGCCCTGTGATTTCTCGATCCGTCTGAGTCTCAGGCCTCGTTCATCCATCAGTCCTTTTAAGCGATCCTACGAGGTTAGGGATATTCTGCGTTAGGATTGTCTGATTTTGTTTTTTTTTTTTGATTCGCAAGTCTTAGCATTAAGACAATAGTTGTCTTATCGTTTAAGAATTCGCTCGTTGCGCATTCAGAGAAAACTTAAGTTCAAGTTTGGTCTCGCAACGCCAGCGAAAACAATTTGTGTTCTTGCCTCGCTTAATTACACTTAAATGGTCAGGCCCAGTTGTTGTCTATTTGTGAATTCATAGTTCTTTCTCATTCCGATCGGTGCAAGAAGGTTTCTACTTGAAGAAAACAAAAAAAAAGTTGACGTCAGCAAATTTTTTTCTTCGCGAAAAAAATATATACTTATATTAGTAAACATTAGCTAGGCACTCTTATTATCTGCGCCTTATTTATCGTTCGTGGTGAAATTTGATTTATCCAATTGAACCCTCTTGCAACATATCGAAGATGTGTGGAAGGGCGTTCGTTTGGGTTCGTTCCACTCGATTATCATGAACACATGCAGGCCTTTAAATCGGGAGTCGAATTGAAAAAAACAAAAAATTCTTGTACTTTAACAAAATAATTGCAACAAAACAATTTTTTACCAGTGGAGAAAAATAAACATCCGATTCCCGATTAATTTAAGGTGTTGATAAAGCGAGAAAAGATCTTGAGCAATGAACTTGTTGAGAAGTTGTATTTTTTTAACAATAAACAAACTATTCAACAAAAAAAAATTAAAATAAGTTAGAAATTAAAATAAACAAAAAATTGCATGTAAAATTAAAAGTCGAAATGAAAAACCGTGAAATACCCTTTTTTCATAAATAAAATTGCAAATAAAACTTTCTATCGCTCAAAATCCTAGACGAATGTAAGCAACTCCATTTTCCTTCTAGGTTCCTTGCCACAAAAATATTATTGAAATTCTGTATGATCTAGTGCAAACGTACACTCTAAACATGAAAGGAAATTTCAAATTCAGCTATGATAAAACTTTGAAACTCAATTTGTTGTGCAAAAATGAACGTAGGTAGCAAAAACTAAACAGTGACATACGTTACAAGGTACTAGTCACCCAGTGGAAAATGGAAGATGAAATTCACACCAAGCCATGTAATTATAACAGTGTACAAACTAACAAAAAAATTGTTTTGCAAGTGAAGACACTTACATATGAGTGATTGGTGGCATGGCGGAATGGTGCTGCACGAGGGAGTCGGGCGACGGTCCAGGCGAGTACATCCCAGGCCCGTGTTGCACGACTGGTTCGTTGCACGTTGTTCCTGTTACGTTCGCCGGCAGATACATGGAGATCATCTCTCGTCGGAGGTCGTTCTGCTGTTGTAACGTCGGGTTCTGCAGGTACTCCCGTTTGACGGAACCAGCGTTGGCGCTGGGTCCGGTGGGTCCAGTCTGGGGCGTGGGGGTGTGGATGCCGGCACTGGCGGGACTCGTTGGTTCCGACTTGATGCTGCTACTGGGACTGTGGCTGGACATTTGCGAGCCCGGTTGGGTTTGGTGGAATGGCGAGGGCGAGTTTCCGGCGTATCCGCCGTAGCCGTTCATGTAGCTGTTGATGGGGCTGGGACTACCGCCGCCCATGTGATGGCTCATGTCGTAACGCGGATAGCCAGCAACGGCAGCCGCCGCGGCTGCTCCCATGTGGGTACTGTAGGCGGCGTGCTGCTGGTATCCCGTGTGGTCCATCATGTATCCGTTTGGCATGTACCCGTTTGGCATCTGGTACATGTCGCGGGGCAGCTGGGCTTGCTGCGGTCCGGAGCTACCGACCTGGCGCTGGTCCACACCGAGGATCCCACCGACTCCCGGCACTCCGGCACCCAGTTGGAACTTGTTGTCCTTCTTCATGAGCGTTTTTGTTTTGCGTCTGGGCCTGTATTTATAGTCGGGATGTTCCTTCATGTGCACGGCTCTGAGCCTCTTGGCCTCATCGATGAACGGCCTCTTTTCCGACTCGGACAGCAACTTCCATTCAGCACCAAGTCTCTTGGAGATCTCCGAGTTGTGCATCTTCGGGTTCTCTTGAGCCATCTTGCGTCTTTGGCCGCGGGACCAGACCATAAAAGCGTTCATTGGTCGCTTGACGCGGTCCACGTTATTGTTTTTGTTGCTTGAGTTGTTGTTGTTGTTTTGCGCCTGGTGATGCTGGCTCTGTTGGTGTGAATGGTGCTGCTGTTGCTGCTGCTGGGCCGCTTGTTGCGCAGCAAGGATGGACTGCTGTTGCTGCTGTTGTTGCTGCTGTTGCTGCTGGGCCGCTTGCATGGTTGCGTAATGGTGGGATGGGGCCTGGTGGTGATGTGTGAGGCTGAGACCACTCATGCCGGAGCTCGGCGGGCTCCCCGAGAGCGCCGGGCTGTGCACTATCGAACCGAGGGGCCCGTACGGTGAGACTCCCGTGTGGTGGCCCATCGGCGAGACACCCTGGTGCGGGTGCGGAGGCATCTGCCCGTGCAGGCTGCCTCCCTTCATGTCCGTCTCCATGGTAAGCATCTCGTCCTCTCTTTGCCCGTACAGCTTGCCGATTTTCTCGCGTGCTCCGCGAACTCAACTCAAAAGAGCGACTACTCTCCGACAACCTCGAGCACTCAACGACCTCGCACTACTGCTCAGCATCGGCCGTCAAGTGGTCATCCGTCGACAACACTCGCGCACCACTCGAGTACCAAGCTTCACTGGGTCTCACTACACTTGTTACAGCTGTAATCTGCCAACGAAAAGGAGCAGACCTGGGCGAGCTCGAACACGCGAACTTGTCAAACACTATTCGTCTCGGATCAATCACGATGGCACTCCAATCAAAAACTTGGTTCTAATTTGATTGATCGTGTCTTTTCAAGACCGAACCGTTCTTTTCCAACTGGCGACTTCTACCCTTCGTTTTGCATGAAAAATCGAGAGACGTCGCAGCGAGAGAACCGCTCTCCACGAATGATCGCAAGAATCTGAGATCTGAATCCTACCGAGTTGTAGAAAACCACTCGGCTTGAATTCGGGTGGGGGCACCAGTGCTGTCCCACTCCGGGGGCTGCCCCTCCACCGGCTGCACGAACGAACGAGCCAGGCCGCCGACGCCAATCGATTGGCACGCGCGCCTGCCATCATTCGTGCGCACCAATCGCGCGCGCGCTCTCGCCGTCGTGGGGCGGGCTCTTACCCGTGACGTCACCGGCCAACCGGCACGACCTCTCGTGAGCGCCGTGACGCTGGCTACCCGACGTACCCAAGCGCGCGCACGCACACTCACACGACGCCGCGCTCGTGTTTGTTTGTACGAGACGCGCTTGCTTTGTGTGGGAATATGCGTCCCGCAGACCAAACACGTTTGCAATGCGTACGCGCGCAACCTTCGATACAAAGTTTTTACGTTTTTTGCCCGATTCGCACGCCGAAACCGAGTCTCGCCGGCTCGCTCGAGTGCGACTTTTCTTAGCCAATTTTTACCTACCCTTTCAATTCGATTTATATAGCAGGCTATGTTTCAAAGCTTCCAATCAGAAGGGCGATTGCAAAGGCTTGTTTTATTGATGCAAATCAATCTGATCGATATCGTGATTCATTGAAGGAGAACACCTTGTTGTTCTAGTTGATTAATTAAAGTAACTTTAGCAGAATTTGTCGAAAACTTCCAAATTAATATTAATTTTATTTTACTAAAAACTCTTATATGAGAATGATACAATTATTTTGGTTCTTTTTCGTACACCAATATATGTCCGTATATTTTTCATTAAAGTGAACTAAACAAGAAACATATAAAATGGTGAGACATTTTTTCATTTTAAACTTATATCCAATTTTTATGTAATGTCTAGATTGTTGTAAATTATCCAATTATAAAGAATAAAGAATTAATTAAATAAAATGAAAGATATGCTTTTACACAAGAGCTGAAAAATATTTTGAACAGTTTAGGAAATTTATCATAAACTTCAAGAACATAAATCAAGAGCATCGAAGCAACCAGCAGAATTAATTTCTTTTCAAATTTATTTTCCAGAAAACACTATGGGAAAAATACAGACTAGCTTATATTTGTAAAAATTTTCAAAAATCAGTATAATCCGGAGATAAACTTGGGAAATCCTGGCCCCGTAATATAATTTAGAGTTCATGCCTGCAAAGATAAGGAATTTGGAAAAAAGGACCCTCCTATACGTAAAAAGTTCTGAGAATAACAGGTATGGTCTAAGTTTTGTGTTAAAAATTATGAACAACGTATTTTGAAGTGTCATAAATAAATGATACATACAAAACAGAAAGTAAAAATCATAATTTTCATCAAATAATTTGATAAAAAATTATTCGATGGATTACAAGATTAATTTCTGACGATTAACCGAGATTCCTTTTACAATGTAAGTTATTGTCTTTTTGGGACTAGTAAAAGATTTGTTTTGGTTTCAGTTGTCAAAACTATGTACAATAACTGATTGTTTCAAACAAAAGTGAGTAATGTATTATAATTCATTTCAAACAGATTGTGAAAGAAAAAAATTATATAGGTCAAAATATGTACCAACATAGTCTTATAAATGCAGATTTGAAACAAAGAGCTGAAAATTTTCGTAACATATTTTTCATACATAGAAGTAAATTTTTAATTAAAGTTAATTTGCTATGATAAATTCAAAATATTAGATGATTAAACATAAACACAATTTTAGAAAAATTTTGTCTGAATAATTTTTTACAGTATATCTGCTTGAATTATTAACTGCGCTTCAGAAACGTTACTTTTAAAGCATAATTCAATCACTGGCATGAAATTAAAAAAAAACTCAACTTAATAATACACCAGAAATTAAAAAATTAAATTTTCTCATCCTATATATATCACATTTTTGCTTTCAGTTTCTCTAGTTTTCCTATGCTTAAATTACAAAATTGAAATTCGGGAAAGCTACGAAAAGGCATCTGCGTAAGGAGCGAAAATTTTATATGGTATCCCTTTAATATTTGTCTCGAAAACAATCAACCGGAAAAATGTTAACAATAGAACAGCCGAGCTACTCCTATAGGTAGACGAGAAACTCAGAGAGGAATTTCCCGATAACCCAAACTACTTTCTGGCATAATTTATTTTGGGCGTGTAAGTATTGTGATCACGTGCAAAACTTGAAATTCCAATACATTTTAATCCTTTTCTTGTTTATCTATTTAGAGTAGCTTGTATTTGCTTTCTCCTTCAAAGTACTCCTTTTTTTCGTAGGCTCCTTCTTGAGATTCTTTATATATACTGAAATGCACAAAGAGCGCCGTTGCAACGCTGAAAGACATTCATCGGGCGATGCGATGCCATTTAAGCTGGTTCGTGCGTAGGACCTGTTGCTAGTTATAATGGAAGAATACATCATAGATAATCATAGCGTGCCCTGCGTGCTGTATAGGACCCGGTGACAATAAAAGTTGCGTCGGGACGAAACCCCAGCTTTGCCTTCAATTTCGACGAACAAACGGATTCGCGTGGCGCTACGCGCAAAAAGATTTAACACGTCCTCAAATGATAAATGTGACGCTTGCTTGGTTCCATTTGGGTCCGCTCAAAGAAACTTTAAAATTCATTCTGAGGCAAACGCAGCCAATTGTCATATGGTGAGCTTTTTTTCATCGTTTGAATTTGCGTTATCTAAAAGAATAAAATAAAAATATAACCTCAGATAAAAATAATTGAAATAAATTTGTCTGCAATAAAGTAAATTTTGAAGATTAAAAAACTAAAACCTATGAAAGTGAACATTGAAATTAAAATTAATTTGAAACATCGAACATTCGTTATACCTCTTACCGTAGTCTTGTAAAATTTATTGCTCTTGTCAAACGTGCTTATTTTTCACTCTCCGAGATCTGAAACAGAAATACAAAAAGTTAAAATCGGACAAAATAATAACTGGGCAAATTTTGGTTACAATTTTATGGCCGCATGATAATTTTAACTTGGAAAACATCTGTTGTTTTTCCAAGACAATAAATCATATAGCCATATTGTTTCAAAATGTCATCCTTAAGAGACAAGAGTGTAAAGCGTGATGAAAAATTAAACGGCAATGAAGGAGTTACGACAATTGTGTGAACGAACAAAGAAATTTTCGTTCAAAATTTTCAAATCTCACAAAAGTGGTTTCGATAAATCGCTCCATTTTCCGCGCATTATCATGACAAACGCGCGACCACTCGGCCTAATCCCATAAAGCCTGAGATGTAACTAATGACACTTTGTTATTAATACTTGAAACCGTTTGGAATATAATAGTATCGTGCTCAAAAGTCGGTGATATTCATCTGATTGTAGTATAACGATGAATGAAAGACTATTCCCGAACGGGCCATCGACGCACAATAAAGCGTCCATTCGCGTGGCGGAGTTTATTCACAGTTTCATTCACAGTTTCGCTACGAATCGGGCGAGCTGCACAGACCCGTCGTCTCAAAGATTTTTCGGATGACGAAAAACGTTGACAATAAAACACCGACAACGAAACAAAGAATCTGCTGAGTCAAGGATCATGATTTTTGACACTTCATTTAATCGAGGGATAATTTCCGTTTCAGTTTCAGTGACAGGTACTATGAAAACCAGGCAATTTTATTTCTATTCTCAAGATTTAATGATTTAACAAGTTTTTGTCGAACAGTTAAATGATTTCAAAATAATGTTTTCAAAGTCAGATTTCAATTTTCAAAACAATTAACAAACAAATGAAATTTTAATCATACAACATTTAAATCTAAGTTGCATTATTGTTTATTGAGAAAAATAATAAAATGTTGTAACCCAAACTGTAGCCCAAATTTATACAAACCGTTAAAAATATATTACATTAGCTTAAACAAGGTGCCGATTGTTTACAAACATCAAAGTTTAACTTTTTACCTGCTTTTAGAAAATAAATAAGCCTTTTGATTTTACGCACATAATCGCTTTTGTGTAATTTACACAAATAACAATCTTATCTCTGGAAATTTGTTGTAAGAAACTAGGCAATTTTAAAATGAAACGACTTAAACGAGATAAATTTTTGATCTTTGGTGTATTATAAGATCAGGTACCACTGTATCATAATCCACTTAATCCTTCGAGCGTCCCTAAAGTTAATTTTTATCACAAACGTTGGCCTTTTACTTTTCATTAAATGGCTTCCATTTAAAATGCACCCAACTTTTTTTTCACAACGAGAATGCAGTGCGACGCTATTGAGTATCGTAAACAGCGTTTTTGATCACAAAAGCCGCCCGCGGTTCGCCATTATCAAAGAGACTTATTGTAACATTTTTTGCCCCCTCCCCCTCTCAAACTGCAATGTCTCGCTCGTGGGTTCTCGGTCCCGCCTCAACGCGTCTCGTTTTCTTTGAAACGGCATCCACCCCTCGAGCTTTCCTTATGTCGCCTATCAATCCATTTCTTCTCGCTACGATTATGTACCACTTGTAGCTCTGCGACCGCGACATTCGCCTCAAAACTGCTTCCGAAGTTCATTCACAAAATCGATGCTCAAGGACTTCTTATTCGTCAATAAGCTCTCTCTTGTAATGATGTCGTAATAAGATTGCTGAACAAAATATCACAATATCAAAATCAGTGTTTAATACAAAAAATAACAATAAATAAATATCCTGTCAAAGTTAAATGAAAATCAAATTTAAAAATATTCACAGGTGATATTTTTATACGAATCAAAGTATTTTGAACAAATCCATGTTTTTGAAAGATACAAACTTATATACTGAACCTACTTTAGATATTTATCATGCAGGTCACGTGGCGGAATTATGCATCGGAATTGACATCAAGTTCAAGATTGGAGATCCAAAGAGATATAATTACATGTGTCTCAAGCAACTGGGGTATGATAATACCTAGATAAGCAATAACAAATGATACGCATCCTATGCAAGCACGTATGTCTTGGCGAAAGGTGCGTGTGGCGGATGACTAATGACAGTTGGTGTTAATTTCATTATTTGTTTAGGGGCCAGGTTGTAAATGGAGCCGTTGGCGTAGTAAATTTGCTATATTGCGCATCGATGGAGTTATAAATGAGGACAATGTCGAGAGTGTATATTGATGGAATATTGATGTTGCTTCGGTGTAGGGAAATGCTGATGGATCGGGTGATTGGTACACTTCATATGATGGCGGATTTGACTATAGTTTTATTTTCAGATTTGAATGAAAGTGTGTTTTATGAGTTTAACCAGGATACGCTACACGAATGCGGGTGCAACACAAAGGGTTACTCTCGCGGTTCAACATGGATGACCCAGTGAAGAATGTTTTTTTTTTTTTCAATGCAAAAAAAAATGTTTCATAATCTTCTTCTTTATGTTCCACGGATTTTCTAGAAGCAGGCATGGTTCTAGAGATGCCTTCAAAGTGGATCTAATCTTTTTCTGACTTGTTAATGATGTTGCAGTGATGAGAAAAATGGATACAGATATTTTCCAACTTCTGGCATGCAATCAATTCAATATAAGAAATTCACCTGCGCGGTGATCCCTCGTGCGTCCGCTTGTGTCTATATGTGCAAACACTCATACGTGATCATAGGTTATGGTATACATAACGTGACAATGCCATCATTGTTGGGTACAACAATACGCATTGAGCATTGAACTCTCCGGACCTATACGGTCGCGTAATCCGGTTACACGCACTTTACACGGCATGAAAAAAGCTGTCGTACCTAATAATTGTGATACGATTACCATCGAGTCTTCGTGTAAAGTGCCAAGTAACGATTGTGTGATATGTTGATTAAACACAGCGTTGCAGACAAAGCGATCGGCTTCGCAATCGAATAAAGAAAACACACCACTGTTGGGTTTCTTAGTCTCATTGATGAACAAATTCGGACCTCATGCGCGCTTAATCATAGGAACAATAAAGACGAAGGAGTTTGATGAGGAAAAGGTTCAACAAGTTTGTGTGATATTTAAATGTATAAGCACCTTCGAGTTTCAAGATCATCAGTGTCGATGGAATGTGATCAATGGTACAGAACTCATGTAACATAATTGGTAGAGAACAATCAATGCATCATATACAATGGGTCATGAGCAGACAATGGACTTCTGTTTGGAAGATATTATTATTACAAACAAGATCAAAGAATCATGTAAACATGGAACTATCATAAGACATTTCAGGTCCTAAAAGCAGCAATAATTATTTTATTTGTATTTAAAAAGATTTTCATTAGGTTATTAGTAAACTAGATTTTTTTATTGGGATTTTAACAAAATAAATCTTAGGGCAATTTCGAATACAAAAATAGAACGATCAAATAAGATACATGATAAAATTCAAATACAATTTAATCAATTGAATGAAATAAATCAAACAAAAATCACCACAGAAAACAGCTTTGACGAAAGTTAATTACACCGAAAGGCCCATTTATCTAAGAGTCAAAAGTTTGGTTGCCATAATTTGACAGGAGATATATTAGTTGTATTAAAAAACCATTATAGGATAATTTGTACCTTTCCCTAATTAGAAGAAGTTTAATTTATTGAATGGTTAGTAACAAATTGATTGTTTCCCACTTAATCAATTTGACTCAAACTTGTTAGATTGAAAGATGATAAAAGGCAAAGAAAAAATGAACGTGAAAAATATTTAGAGTCAACTGTGTAAAATCGATGAAAATGGTGACATCGAGTGACTTTGAACAATGACTGTAAATATTGGGGTTTCTCAATGACCTAGTGATGGAATGTTTGAAACCATTTTCAAAGAATGTTACCGTTTTGTGTCGAGATAGAGTATACGTTCGGTTGTGAGAGAAAGTGTGAATGAAAGGCGTCAGACAAATTAGTTCCATAATAAAGACATTTTTGATTTTTTTTCTTCATAGAAAACGAATAAGCGCACGATTGAAATTCATTAGATCTTATGAATCGATTAAATTTGAATTTTTTAAATTCATTAAATATAAAAACTGAATTTTTCATTCCTGTGTCCTAGTTGAAGGTACAATTAGGTTCAAATATAAAGAAAATTCAAGAAAATCTTAACATCAGTTATGAATTGAAAAAGTTAATCTGCATTACTTGTTGGCTCAACAAAGTGGGCCTCCATTTCATTAAAAAAATGTTGCAACTTGAGCTATAACATTTCAATCGTCGCGCGGCATCTCATATACCGGTCGTCGGCAATTAAATTCCGTTGCAACAACAGAAGTACAAAGTTCGTACATAACGGTGACACTTTTATTGCGAAATCTAAGAACATTATGTAGAACAAGTAGCTCCATAATTTTAACGACCTACTTGAATTATGTGCGGTAAAAATAATATGTGTCGCGCACGCATCCCCACAATAAATATAGCCAGACTCTTATATTTCTAGCTCGCCGTCTCTTTCTATCTCTCGAGGCGTCGTATCCCCGGGCACCCTTCGACGCAAAATCTGGGCCCCTATTTACAGAATGCAAAAGAGCTTGATTCTCGAAAGTATGTGTAGCGCAGGGCTCACTCGTGCGAAAGGCCTCGCGATCAGTGGTTCTCACAATCGCGCTCAAGAATCAATAACCTGCGACCTTCCAGCTATAAACCATACGAATACGCACGGCCATTGTTCAACGTCATTGTTCTTCTCGCAAAACTGAAACAACCTTGTCAATTCGTCCTCAAAAAAAAGTATCCATTACCTGCGGCCATTGTCCCAAACGCGAAATAATTTTCAAATTAAAAACAGCCCGGCATTGCCTCGTGGGAACAATAAAGCCGCGAGTACCGATTGAATTTGAAAAATTGATTCGCTTTATTTTTCAGCGCTGCGAGAAAATTGGAATGTAATCGTTGATTAAGTCACACACGAACATGATTGTTTTTAATTGAAAAAAAATCTCGGCAAAAAAGAGTCACTGGCGAAAATTTTGCTCGAAAAATTTTCTTCAAATTATAGCGAATGGAAAATTTGCGAAATAGCGAACAAAAGTTGATAAGAGCGAGGACAATGTGTTAATTCAATTCGAATCGATGAGACGCGTTCGCGTGCCTTGTAAGGTTGCGCTCTTTCTTTTTTTTTCTTGTCTCCTAATGACGAACGGCGACAGGCATACTGTGCTCGGGAAAAAAGTCGGCAGTGTTGCGCGGGTGCCATTCGAAAGCGGCGGACTGTGCAGTTAATTAAAAGCATGTCGAGATCGTAACTAACGAGGACAATTAATGACGATGGTCTGATGGTACCTGTGCACTAAACGAGGCTCTTTGTATAATTATGTGACGTGGTACTTGCAATTATCAGGCCCACTGTTTTTGTGCATATCTCGAAAGAGTCTCGTGTGCAAATCAAAAGTCAGAATCCAAAGTGGCGAATATCGAATTTTCGCTAGTACACTAATTATAATTCATGTAATCATATGGAACTTAACCTAAGAAAGGTACTGATTAACAAGAAAACGTATTCATGAAATTTACAGTTCAAAAAATATTGTTAAATAGATCATTCAAATAAAAATATTTTGTTCACATAGAAAACTTTAAAAAATACAACTAAATGTTACTTGATACAACAGGTTAGTTTGAAGTTAGATATTGACAGAATGTTTTGTTGCAAAATAGAATTCTATAATAATTGATAATTGATTTATTAAATTATCAGGCCTGATAATTAAATTGATGAAACTCAAGACGACTCTTTCTCGCTAAATAACATATTTATATAAGGTTTAAATTTGTTTCAGTTCAAGCAGTTATCAAAGCGAACAAAATGAGGATGAAAACAAATCTAAGGCAAATTTACCAGAGTGGACAGTCGGTTAAATTTTGGTACTAGTGAATAATGTACCTTTTGAAATATATTGCCGCAATCTTGGGCACTCCAATGGTCATTCGCTGGTGCAGTCACCACTCTATATGGCAGCAATGAATTTGCAGATTTACAAAAATATTAAATTAACGAAAAGTCAATCGAACAGATTTTGAGATAGAAAAACTTAATTTGCTAAAAACCTGTATAAACACACGTGAGAACATAATTACGGGTCCGGGCGTGCGACAAAGCCAAACAATTATATATCGCGAGAGAGGAGAGAAAGTTTGCACTCGGTCCCCATCAGGGACAATGGAATCGCAGCCTCTCGGTGACGAATAAGCTGCGCATCGACTTTATTTATTCTCATATTATTATCTCATTATTTTCCACTTGCATTCCGGTATTTGACACCTCGTCAAATGTTTGCGCAACGAGTTCTGCCTGTTACTGACGAACTCGGCTCGAAAGTGGCGTGACAACAATCTGAAGTGAGTCCGCCTTGTCTCGTTGGCAGTAACTTAAAGTCGTATCAATCTCATTTATGCCAATTCCAAGTCCAGGGACCCTCATTTTCGTGTTGTCAACGAGGAGCCGCGTCGTTGCTTTTGTGACCATCGCTTCGTTCCAGCCACCAGAGCAAGGACCGACACCCTTGGATGATCGTTTCTCCAGCAATCGAGACGTTTCGTCATGCAACACCACGTTTCGCCAGACACGATTTTCATAACAATTGGCACAGGGTGTCGCCGCGCAGACTTGCAAGCCTATGCAAATTCACGCTTTGCCACGTAGAACGCGTCGCCGCGTTCCACATACGCGAAAACCCTTTGACTCAGCCGCATTCGAAGAAACGAGTCCATTCCACCTGTTGTTCCGAGCTGATTTATACTAATAAATGCCCACTAATTCGCTTTGGTTTTCACACAAATCATAAAATTTTACGATATTTAAATACCAACATTCATGTCAACGACATTTTCATCACTTCAGAAATTTCACATTTTCAAATGTGCCGTTTGCAAATTCGTTTCAAATTATAAATAATTGAATATTTTGCATTTCATTTTGTCAGTAGAAAAATAGTAAAAAAGATGACAACACTGAAACCGTGTCGGTAAATATTTGTAAACAGTGCGAGGTAAAAATGTTGATATGAGAAACTAACGAGAAAACAATGATGATAAGAAAATAATCAATTGTGTCCGGCTTTTATTCATGGTATCGAATTAAGTCATCGGAGCGTTTGGGATTTGCGAGTGCATAACGCTCCCGTAACCAGGGATAAAACGACTCGAATGCAAAAGCTTTTCTCTTGTCCCTCTTGTCACTTCTTGAGAAGTCGAGGCATGCGAGTGTCATTATAATTCCACGTATCAGGTTGGCAGAGTTGCGAAGGTGCGGTCTAGTTTCACAAGGATGCCTTTCTATGCGAGAGCGTACGCGTCTATTGGCGCGCGCATTCGGAGTCATGAGAAGGGTACGGTGTGTCGAGGGCCGCAGCGGTACCCTCGTCAGCGTCGTCATCGGCGTGACAGGTAAACGCGCAGGGAAATGTCGCCCCGACGATTTCGTATGAGAATGAGTTTTAAATCTAAAACGTCGTTGGGCCCCAGAACACCCTTCTCGCGTGGCGCAAACCCATGTTGTAATTTACGTCGCGCCAATGGGAAAAATACGACGCCGCACATTAAATGGAGACGGATCGGCAAGAGACGATTGTCCTGGAAAGGCGTAATCACCAGATGAAGTCACTCGGCTCTTTGCGCCCGGATAGTTTATTTCCGAACACGCCTCAAGCGGTAACACAGTTGTTGACGCGGCCGGCTATAAATTATTTATCGAACTGAAAACTAGTACGTTGGTATTGATATCTAAATATTGGCAGCCGCGCAAAAGAGCAGTTGCATTGATGCGAATATAAGATTGGGGAGACGGCGTGCAATTCAGTTACAAATTTCAGCCACTGTTACGGCCTTTTGTCTGCGGGAATTTAGAGCAGAACATCGCCTAAGGTGCCTGATTTATCGCGTTTTGTCAAGAATAAGTACAATAAACTGATTAAAATAGTATCGCGCTTGGGATCGATTTATGTTCGATAGGTATATCTTGGATAGGATACCTTTGAGGATCGTTGCTCAATTTTCAGCTCTGATCAAAAGTTTTATTCCATTGGCACCTGGTTTAAATTAGGATGAGCAGTCGTAAAAGTTTGTTATCCCAGGTATTTAACTTTTGATCCATAAATGGATTTTGGTGTTTGCCGAGGTACTTGAACTTTTCAGTTAGCGTCTTCTTTATGTAATTCAAGGGAATACAACATTTTCATTCACGTTCAATTTTTATCTGCCATAAAATTTAGAATTTACTATAATGTAGATGCAATTCAAACTAAACGATGATACGATTAGAAATCAAATAAATTCAAACAGTATATTTGAGAAATGATTCTACAACTGGAATTATCTATCCGTTTATTTACGACAGGTCAAATCTTCAAAGTACCTCGTAACACATAATTTCAAAATTAGGATAACAGATTACAAAATCACTGCACATTCGGGCATTGAAATGTAATAAATCGATGGATTAATTAACCTGATTAAATGAACAGTCATTAATCGAGTTAAAAGATATTGGACTGTTGGATTCTCTTAAGGGACACGTGAAATTAATTTTCCTAATAGGGTAGTAAATTATACATTGTGCAGCAAACAATGTTGCCAATTGAAGGACCCCATGCAAACACTGTCAGTTCGAGTTGGCATTATCTCATATGAAGCGCTCGAATCTGTCGACTCGAATTATTTCGACGCATGGGTATATCAGATGTTTGGATTTTAAAGGTAGTCGTGCTTAATCTTTTTGCATCAAGGGTCAACCGGTGCGAAGGAGAGGTCGAAAGACAGGGTGTAACAACAGTTTTGAGGAGAAAGAGAGAGAGAGAGAAGCTGGCAGAGAAATTGGGCACAGAGAATTAGGTTCTTGGTGATGCCCAAGCCCAGCTAGAGTACCCTTTTTTTCGCAGCATCGCGAGGCCACGTGTGCGTACACAAATTGCATGGCCAGACTGACGTGAGTATATTTGCGAGTCGCCTCTCGCCAATGGCCGCGCGCCTGTACACGGGAATATCGTGCACAACGCAACACACATACACACAGAAACACATATTCCCAGTACACCAACGTATTGCGTACGAGCATAGCATCAGTCGGGTTGTGAGGGGTGGAAGCCATCTGCATCGCGATGAATGCCGCTAAAGCCCCGCTGTACCCCTCGTTCCCGTAAACCCCCTTCATGTTTCAACCCCTGACGCGAGCCAGCCGGACGTAACCACCGGTTCTCAACCAGCTTCCGTCCCAGATTATGACGTCTCGCGAGATTATTTACATTATGTGCCAGCGAAAACACAACTCATGATGAATTATCGGAATCGACATTGCGCGAAATTCGGCACTAACACCCTCCTTGAGATTAACCCTTCAGGTGCTAGTGTTCGAGGGTCAGACCAAGTTAATAAAATTATTATCCGCTAAGATATTCAAATATAAGTTTTCATTTCATCTGAAGTGTGCTTCTCAGTTGCTCTATGGGTTTGTGTCACCACAAGATGGCAGACAACCAAATTATAATTAGATTCATAAAGTTGTGTTTGATCAATGTCATTTACTCTATCGATTGATTGTTATTTATAGTACAAAGTACATTTTCAATTAAAGGTTTCTCATGCATTTTTGATAATGTTGGAACACGGAGTTAGTTTATCATAATTTTATGTTTTAATTAATACAAATTGATTATAGCAGTCAACTGAATAATATCAGTCTGAAAGTTAAACAAAAATATTAAAAAATTTCCATTCACAATATGATATCTTTGAAAAAACATACCAACTCTTGAATCAATGAACCATATTATATAATCATCCATTTGTCTTATAAATATTAACACAAGAGCACGTTTTATACGTACATTTCTTCGTAGAATATAGAAATACGTGATGTGTTAAACGAATAAAACTGACGCGGCGAGCACAGTTGTTTTTCGTGATTCGGTAAGATGTCGAAGTGAAAAGTTCATCTAAAGAATTTGCATCAAGCTCTCTATACCGAGAAACACTTTATGTGTCGATCTTGACGTACAGTGACGTGCGATTATATAATTGTCGTAACGGATGATTGATTAATGTTTGCATTGATGAAGGTATAAAAAGATTAATGTAACGTGCAACATATGAAACACAGATAATCGAGCAGCTTTTAACCGCGATGAGTTATACCAACGAGTTGTATTAATTTTATCTTGGTCACATATTTTAATTTTGTCATCGTAATTGATTGTTTTGCAGTGCGTGATAAAATTTGGAAACGAACTTCGAAAACCTAAAAATAGAATTCACCAATAAACAAACCGTATAAATTCAATTGATGATAAGATAGTTTTGAATTTTTTTTTTCGGCTGGCATAACTGAAAATATTTACATATATACTTCGATGATAAATGTTGAAGAAAATCCTCTAGATTGTGAGAAAATATACTTTATTATTGCGAGGCGATGATTTGCGAAACGAGCCCTTCCGCTGGTTTGCGCATGGTCTCGCGGCGCGCTCATCAAGTGTATAAATTAAATTGGCGTTTTATTACCCGTGGGGGATCGGGCTGGGCTACACGAGCGGTGCCAAGGTTGTGAGTACGGCCGAGGGATGCCAAAAGATGTTTTTGACCTCGGCCGAATCTAGTCTGAGCGAGACGCGCGAGGGCTTATTTCACGTTTAATTTACGGCTGCAACGACTTCCTCGCGGCTATATCCATGTCGAGTGTCGCGCGAGCGACTTCTTTACAACTATACTTCAGGTCCTGTTTGCAAATGTTGCTAGAGCACTTGTTCGACTCTAATTACCATATTTGAGATGTAATTATGTTGCATGATTCGCCGGAATGTGATGCTCGTCCGCTGCCTGTGCACGTCGTTAAGAACTCGTTACTCCGACGATGATATTTTATAACGAAATACGAAAAAGCCTCATTGATGTAATTTTTTTTAATTATTGAACAAAATTATATTACTTTTCATGATGAAATAAATAAATAAAAGACTAAATAGAACAACGTAAAACAAAAAGTAATGAAAACTTGATTTCAATTTGCTTTACTGCATATTTTATGTCAATTCGCTGTATGATTTGTAAGAGTCTCAAACGTTTGCTTTTTTACAAATAAATAATCCCATGTCGAATTCCGTTGACTCGAAAAAAATGTGTTACACGATTTTTGCATTTTCCCCGAAATTTTCATCGTCACGCTGTGAATATGCTCAATGTTAGCAAAAGAGTTAAAAAGGTTTATCGATTTTTCATGTCAATATTGAGACCATGTAGTTTTAGACCATCAGAAATTCTCTTTCAAAAAGTCGCAAATTGTGAGAAAGAGAGAGAGGATTTTTTCAAATTTCGACCGGAATTTATTAGCATGATGCATTGGCAATGAGCGAAAATTTGAGTAAATGTCTGAATAAGGAAGTCTATCCTTGAAGTGTAAACTGTTTTTTTTCAAGACGAGAACCAATGTAAAGGGATGGCGATGACGCAGTTGCTAAAAGTCAGGGTAAATTTGAAAAGGCCTCTTCTGAACCGCGGCAATCACGAAGCGTGCAATTTTTATAAAGTCCTTATCCTCGTCGGGTCTTTTGGTTGTTGAATAATTCAGGGTCAAGCGGAGAGTTTATACGGTCTATGCTTGCGCAAGATCGTTTTTTTTTTAAATATTCCATCCTGATAAAATATCTGTCATAATGCAATTAACTTTTCACACACACTAGATGAATTTTAAATTACGTCTCTAATTGAAATTTTAAAAATAAATCTTATTTGAATAATTAAATGAAAAAAAAGGTTGCACTTGTTGTACTCTTTTTGTTATTCCAACAAGTCAACCTGATCATATCACTTCACGCATAAGTGAAATCTAAAAGGCATCTTAACCGCATTATCTGTCTATACATATAGTACTATAGTGCTATAGTTATAGTCATACTGAAATAATCTAGTTTTCATATGTCGTATAAAAGCATAGGCTGGAAATCTGCCGCGAAGTGTCATAATAGTATGCGTTGTTCGACTTAGACTTCAAGACTTGCACTGAATGAAGCCAGTATAGGTACAAAAAGCGCCATTGAAGTATTGCACGCTTCGGCGAAATCTTTTTGTGCTGGATTAGGTCACGTCTAAACAAATCTCTCGAAATTCTTAAGAAAGATATAGAGTGTCCGAAAACGTCGTACTAACAGGGGCTTTCCCGATGAAAAGCAGGAATGAGATTTATAGTACCATTTTCCCAACATCTACGTTTGGGAAATGACATTACAGGTGAATTCGTGCACGTTTTGACGATTCGTTTCCCATTGATCGGTTGTTTCAAAATATACCAGGTGGCCGAGGGTTTCGGTATTTTTAAAAAAATTTATCTTTATTTTACGATGAATAAAATTTGTTCCAGAATTTATTTAGGATGCAATATTTTTCATTATATTTAATTTAACAGATATCGGACAACAATTTATCGATCAAATAGGTTTGATAGCGAGACTTCGAATTGCCATTTTGAATAGCTTTTCTTAAGGAAAATAAATGGCAAGTTCTGACAAGAAAATCGATTGATTTTGGGCGCATATATTGGAGCAATAAGTTCGTAGGAGTTTCGGTAACATGGACACATCGATCAGGTATCGCTTGTCCTTTCGTTCGCTAAACTTGATGGATGCAAGATTACGGCGCTCGGGACACCCCGGTGACACACCATGATATATTGCCGTTGCAACATCCGCTCGCCAGCAGCGACCTTTACACAAAACTACTTCTACCTTAGCGTTGACTTTGCTTCAAATTGAAAAACACCTTACGCCATATTTTATTTTCACACTTCTCGGAAAAATGTTTAATTTCAGCCAAGAAGCGTACAGAAGACATTTTTTTTCAATACTTTCTGGGAAAAATATGATAATCATTTATAAAGAAGTAATTTGTTTGATGACCAAAAACGGAGCGTTTTTTACCGCTGGTTAGTAAAATTTGTCGTATTGTTAGTTCTCAAGAGATAATATTAATTTCCATGAGTTACATTTGAAAATTAAAATCATAAAATACATTTTTTCTTATTTTAACTAAATATGAAATAAATAAATTAATATTTCAGATGTGTTTGCAGAATTGTGTACAATTTTTTTATTTACAAAATAATTGTATTAATTTATGTATTCAAATTTTTCTAAAATAACAGATAAATCGGACCCGGTTTTTTCAACCAGGAAAAATTAAGCATCATATTTTTTTCTATCGTCTACTCCAAAAGTGACAGTTGATCTTTCGGTTCCGAGAAACTAATTTCTGTCAGATATTTTTCTGTCATTTTTTAATAGTCACAATGACTGGTGTCATAAAAACATGATTAAAATTTAATGTCCTTTAGAAGAGAATATTTTTTGCGAGCTTTTTCATACTTCAAAATAATCAAATGAGAACCTAAACTTGAATTTTGTAAAAATAAATACAATATAACAAAAGATATATATGATTGTTAAATTGAACGTAACGACAAACCATTCTCTTGTGTTTCATAAATGCCATCCCAATTTTAATAATCAAATATTAAGATGTCATACAATTACGATAACCTATATTTTGCAAAAACATTTACACAGAAGCAAGTGTATTTTTTCGCAATACGCGATGAAACTTTTTATGAGTTAATTTGAACGAATGCGTAACACGATTACAGATGATTTAATTAAGCTTCCTGTCCATTTGTTTGATTTCATATATAAATCAAGATAAAATATCATTTTTATTGCGCACCTGTTTAAAACTTGATATGAAAAAAAAAATATCAATTATTTTCATTGTAATACATATTTTTTCTGTTGGGCCATATTTTACCCGATGAATATAATAACAAAGATGAAATGATTTACAACTACTCATATTTATTCTTTACTTCCTATATCCATAATCAAAAACCAATATTACTATATTATCGGACAGGATAAAGTAGATTCAGTGGACATTCTGACCCCTCAGAGAAGGCGTGTTTCCAGAATTGCAGCATCTTCCTAAAATGGGGTGCAGAGAAATTTAGGATGAGAAAAAACTTTCTGAGGTCAGAAAATTGGGTTAAGATGCAATCAAATAACAATCATCACATATTGGAATTGAGAAAGAAAAATGTTTGAAAGTAAATCGAATTAATTGTTAACCTTCTCAATGAGCTGGGACCGACTTTCGACTCTAGAGCAATTTTTCTTTCCGAACTAACCCTTCATTCCGTTGTCCATATCGTCTTGAAACTTGACCAACTGCCCACTTGAGCCCTTCGGAAATGGGCGTGGTGGTTGTTTCGCGACTCTGCGTGTGTCAGGGGGGCAGTATAAAAAATAATAACGTCATAAAAAGCTGAAAAAAGACGCTGTTGAAATTGCCACCGAAAAGGTCGCAGGGTGGGGAACGGAGCGGTTTGAAGCGATAGCGGGATGTCATGGCGGTCAGCGGAAATAGCCGGCACTATCAGGCATCCCGCCGGAAACATCCCCGACTTCACTGAAAGAGTTCCAATCTTCTATTCAGCGGCTCTCCGGATCTTGAAGCCCCTCGGTCCTCCCCCGCTGCAGTCCACCCTTCTTCTCCATGCCTCGCGGAGATAGCCGCGCATGTACATGCATACAATAAGGCTCAAGAACCGAGCGATCTTGGAAAAATGTGGCCCAAGACAACGCCGACTTATCGGACCGAGGCGCCTGCGGCCTTGCCTCGCCATTTCCGTTCGACTTTTTTTTTTCTTTTTTGCAAAACTTCAAATCCACCGACCTCGGACAGTATCGTCGTTTCGCTTATCACCGTGTTCTTATTTACGTTTTTTGATATTTTGGTTTTTAGTACTTGGCACAGTTTAGTTTACTCTTCACATAAACACGAGAGAAAACGAACAAAAAACATTTAGACGGCATACAAAAGAAGAATGAAAAAAGAAAAAAACATCAGTAAAATAATAATTTATCAAAATATTTTTCCTCAGTTTTAAAATAGTAGGCCAGGTTGAAATTGAGTTTTCTCCGTATGAGTTTAAGAGTTTGAGAATAATCATTTTTTTCTACTTATTTTGCGGATGAATTAAATTTACATAAAGCATCATGAGTTCGCGCGTAATTCCGAGTAACCTCTCTCTCTCTCATTGTGTTTTGCTGCGAATAGCCGAGCCAATGGGAGCAGCAGATTATCGCGCGGCGAAATCCTCTCTTTTTGGACGAAACTGTTCAAGATCTGGTTGGCTAATCCGACGCGTTGCCGATTTCCACCCGCCTGTGCTCTCGTAACAACTCCGCGACATATCACGTTCTCGTTCAGGCAGCAGATGTTTTTTTTCTGGACCCAGACGCAGTTCGGCTTGACTGACAGCTGAATGGCAGGAGCGCGCGCGTCTGCAAAGCGCTTGTATTTGTGCGGCTGTTGCTGGGATATGTGCGAGTCGGATAGTCGTACTTGGTGAGCCGTTACCTGTCGACAAAACGAGCTCGTAACCAAAAACTGCCGACGCCATCAGAACTCCATGATTTCCCGGTGGGACGCGGCTCTCGGGTTACCGAATCGTGCGTCTTAATCCTCCTTCAAAACTCCCGCCTCATTCCCGGTGTACTGAATTCCGCTGGATCCCCCGTCCCCACACCGGGCGCGAAAACCTTTGTCGGCATTTGGGTCCAGGCCTCTTTGTCCTGGTTAACTGCGGTAATTGAATGGTCAGTCCACTTCTCGATCAACTCCCACGATCCGCTTGTTGTTCCAGATTCTACGCTGCAAAGGGATTTGGGATGAAGGTGCCACTTAGGCTCTCAAAGAAGAAGAATGACAAGATTTGGACTGGATCAGGAACTATGCCTTCACTATTGCAGTCTTCAACTTAACTTGGACCATGCGAATTTCCATCCACCTACCACTCAGATGGACATTCTTTTCCACCAGATACATTCGTTGAATGAAATATTAAAGAAATGTGAATTTACCGTTTCTCGATAAAGCGAACAAAATATTTGTTATCATATCGTTCTCCAACTTGTATGCACTCAAATATAATTCATTTTCAATAATAAATAAAAAATGTACTTGCAAAGCTTGAAAGGATGAAAAAATTGCAATCTATCTTTTCCAAACAATGGAACAATCTAATCAAACCCTCGGCGGTTACAAACTCTCACACCGATTGCAAAAAAATCCATAAATACGAAAGCATCCTGCTACGTTTTGTGGTGAGAATATAACAAACCGTAAACATAATTTCAATGGAGCAGAGCACGAGATAAATTTTGGTCTCAAAACAGGCGTATCATTTCACTGTCTTAACAAGATCCAACCCTCCGCGAAGGGTTGTCATTTTTGTGTTTCAGTCTAAGTTTTTTTTGCTCGAAAATCAATTGGTATTCCGGCGCGCGTAAGCTGACACCAGTGCCAAAAAATGGTTCCATTATTCTTTTGCGTCTTTTCTTCGCCGATCGAAGGGGCTAGGAGCAGTCAGCAACCCCAGCGATTACTACCCAATTTTTGGTCTGTTTTTCAGCGTCCACTTGGGGCCTCTTTTTTCTCGATTTCTTTCTTTTTTTTTTAACTTAAACTCTCTTCGCACGAAGATAGAATGAAACGAGAGACTGCTCGGAAACTTTTTCATGAATGGCCCAAGATTCAACCGTTAAGCCCCGATCTCCTACTCTCTTTTCTTGTTTTTCGATCGTGGCTTCATTCACCTACACTGCCATTTCTTATTTTCCAGTTAAATTGTGTTTTCTCGGAACCATTAAAATGCTAATAAAAGTTTTGCGTCGGAACACTTAATCGATTCAATTTCCCTTTGATTCCAGCAGGTAAAATACATTAGATCCGTTTATAAGGAACCCATAAATATAAGATATATGAAAAAAAATATATCTCAGATTTTGGCGGGAAAACAATCGAGTCCTGAGGGGATGCATCGCCGCGGGGACCCTGTCGATTCAGCGCATTCTTGGAAAGCGCCGGCTAAAATCGAAAGGAAATGGGTGGACCGAATATAAATACTTTGGTTTATCGAAGATCTCATCTGAACGAGCAGAATGAATGGATCGGCTTCATTCATGGTCCGGAGCTATCTTCAACAAAGTGCGAAGGAGGTCAGTCTGGTATACTCTCTTTGACGTTACGCATTTTCTCACTGGTCCGCTTGCTGTGAAAGAAACTTGTTGGATTTTGAAAACCAGCGCTTTAACGTCGCGCTGCTTATTAGACATACAACGATTGACGGATGAACATGTCAGACTCGTTTGCTGGCAGGTTCGTTATCGCAGACTTTACGTTTGTTCGCTAAATGCCTAGTTAGTAACCCTGCACGCGTGGTTTGGCTAAATAGGTGCGCTACAGGACATCGTCCAGCTAGTACACAGGTGACAGGGCCCTCATCTCAAAACGAGCTTTCGTTAACTCAGAGGGCTAATCGTTCCCACGATCTAGTTTCAACGAGTTTGAACAATTTTTGAGTGTTTTCATATTCTTCTTTCATTTCACTTTAATATTTCATTTTAGAAATTCATTTTTGAAGAATTTATTTTTTTTAACGAAATGTCAGCAACAAATGTAAAAAAACAGTCAGCGGAAGTAGTTATTTTTTGTAAAAATGAGTGAGTAATAAATCGTTGATTGGTTTTAATATGACTTTTTTTAATAAACTTAATAGTCTACCGAGTCTGTTTTTCGGTACTGTCAATAAAAAATTTATCTCCTCAAATCAAAGGTCCTGTTCTGATGAAATGTTTTTAACTACAATCAACAGAGGAATTTTTGGCACCAAGCTAGCGTCATTCCTTCTACTGGACGTAGACTAATCGTCTCCGGAATCAGTCCCACTCCAGAAATCTATCTTCTCAAATAAGAAAAAAAAATTATAAGTATCTGATACAACCAAAAATTCTACGACAGTTTGTATAAGTCCATTGTTTTGTTTTCACTTTTACACGTTCATTGATGAAAAATTTCATTCAATTTTAGAAAACGATATACTTTTTTTTCTTCAATGGTCGAACTTTTTTTACGATGCTGCACGACATTTCACGCAGTCGTTTTTTCTCTTGATCCAGGTTCATTAAATTACCAAAAGTCAATTCATACGGATCGGAGGATGAGGATTCCAAAGGATAGTACAATTAATTCGGCCGTAAATTTTTTCCCGCCGTTTTCCTGGAAGCGCGCAGGGCAATTTATGTTTTTTTTTTCTTTCAGGTCAGCCTCACACCTGGCGAGCGCAGCGGGAGCCAGCGTGCCTCAGAGTCCTAGACAGCGTTGCGCCGTGCTTAGTCCGGCCTTTTGTTCAAGTGTGATCCATTATTTAAAAATATGTAAATGTCAAGTTAATTGAAACTCGTAGTTCAAAATCATTCCTGACGCTCAACTCGTGAAAAATTTATTTATATTTTTAACAGTGTAAAAATCACACCAAACGAAGATGACCCGCTTATCTTGTCCGGGAGCGTTAGCAGTCGAGATTGATCGTACCATTGTTTCGTCTGAAATCAATTCGATTATCTCCTCAAGAGGGTTGGAGTTGTCGAAAAGTTTGTTCGCAATAATTCAGCGAAGTCACTCTCGTGAACTCTTAATGCGGTCGGATCATCAGGCACTGTTTGGCAAATCAAGTGTAAAGGGCGAGGTAATTGTTCGGAGGGTCAGTGTTGGTTGAAACAAAGGTAGCGTCGATTAGATCGCTCCCTCCGTTATCCACTGAATAGATTAATTTGAAAAATCGGAATTGTCTAGACTGGGTAGGCGTGCACTCCATCTAATTTGTGGGGGGTTAATACTTTTGTGGGTTTTCAGTTGCAATTCATCATCAATGCGACTTTGCTAAAAAAATTCGTTGATTTTTGTACCATTATATCATGTTGGTGTTGAATCGTTCTTCCTTTATTAATCGTAATTTGTGGTTTCCGTTTGGAAAAACGGAAACTTTCACTGAGTTTTGAGGTCAAGGTGAAAGAATTTAGGTGAACACGCTTTTCTCATGCAAAATTAGGTTTAAATATGCAAGTTTCATTGCTACAACTGTTTAATATAAATCCTGACTCAAATTGAACCAACTGACGTTAAATTCAAATTAGTAACACCTACGAGCGTGTCTTAAAAAAGCCACAAAGCATTAAGAGAAAGGTTACAAGATGTGTGTGACAGTGGGAGAAAAAAAGTAGCCGAAATCGTTTTTTTTTTTACGTGAAGTTTTTAATATACAAATCACGTTGAATTGTAATTAGACTACCGATTGTTTTGTGACGTAGAGGGAATTCCAGAATCCCACGTGAGGAAACTCACGAAAAAATAGTTTGGCTTGTCCAAGAGGGCCTATGTGCTATTATCGTCCGAGTATAATAAATGTGTAAAGCGGACAACCTGAGCAGGGAGCTGCAGTCCTATTTGAATATCTGCTCAAGAAGGTGTCGCTTTGCGAGTCAAGTAGAAGACATCATTTATCACGGTCCCTCTCGGGGGACTCAGGATTAAAGTATTTACAGTAACCGTATGTAAATAACGCTATAATAAGGCGTTCGACAATGACCGGCCCCCCCTGTTGTCGAAGTTCGGTGCGGAAAAAAAAAGAAAACAAACCAATGTCAGGCCTCGCGCGAAAACATTGGATTATCCTTCATTGTCGGGATGGGCGAGGGCTCTTTTCCTGTCCGCTGAAAAGAGCTTGCGGAAAGTCAATTTTTCGGCGCGAATCCTAGCGTGGAGATACAATCGGCGCCCTTTATTCGCCCTGGCTCAATAGAATTTGCGATCAAAAGACGGGCTTTTTGAAAACGGCCTAGACGTGCGCACCTTACGCTTTTCTCTCTCCTATACGCTTCCATTGGCCGACGTTGCTATTGAACGTGCAAATCGAGTCACTCTCTTGTACAGTGCAACAAACGCAACAGGTGAAGAAGAGAGATCGGCGCGAATGCATTTCATTCGACTGGGCGGTGGGTATGAAAAATACAATAGTGCAATGAATGAGTACCTTTTTTTGGCACCCGCCAATTGAGAAAATGGCGAAAATATAATGGGATGAGACCTGCGTGCGTCTAGACAGGTTCATTTATAGTACTATTACGAAAGATGGTAGGTATATATTTCGTTTTAAAAAAGGGGTGTATAAAACAAGCGTTCGGTAAATTAGATGTATTATTTCTTTTGTTGATTAATTTCAATTAAAATGAAGATAAAAACCGAACTAACTTCCAAATTAGAATTGTAATTCCCACTTCCCGCAAAGTGTTGATCGTACATTAAAATCACGGACACCCTTTTCGAGAACTACCATTATCCTTCCGTATCTAACACATTTGCCTTAACACAAACAATGCCCTCGGTTTCTATCGAAATGGGAATCGCGAGCGGAATTTCTCGGGCTTGCCAAAAGGTGCCTTTTCGGATTGGAGATCATTATCCTATGATTTCCAGTGCACCCAAAATAATGTTGCTGTTAAAAAATAAGCGTGAAATCGGAATCGAAAAGTTCACGTATTTCAAATAAAAAAAAAGGAAGAAAAATTCCTTCGCTCGAGAATTCTATCTCTAAATCATCGTTGCCGATGACAAAAAAGGACAAACCGTTGGGAAAGAAAAGAAAAAAATATAGTCGAGAGACCGCCCCTTGACGTGGGAATTGTCATTTCATCGTCGCTTGATTTTCCACGGCTGAAAAACGCACGTGCGTAAAAAAAGACTTTCGTTAAAATTCCAGGCTAGGATCAAGACCCAAACGTTGGGTCCAATTTGCCGCAAAAATCAGCTATGGATGAAGGCAAGTCAAACAGAAATGAAAATGAAAAAGAAGCAATTGTTGGAAATATTTTTTATTAATAAAATTTAAATTGTTTACACATTGATGCAATATTTTAAATTAAGTGTTACAAAATTTTTAATTTTAATTTTAATTTTGTGTAGAGATAAAATGTTTAGTCCAATTTAATAATTTGGAGATGTATTATAAATTAAAAACATAATTATATTTAATATTTAAAATTGTTTGCTTTTAATTGAAATTTCATAGCAGTTTTTTTAAATGTTGAAAAAAAGGAAGAAGGAGTGAACTAAAAAGAGGGAGCAGGGGGAGGTTCATTCAACCACGCGAGTAAATAGAGATTTCCGGAGGCTGCGAACCTGCACCGCGGGGTTGTTCTCTTACCTGGCTGGATGATTCTGCCTATGGGAAAAATTACATTGAGCCGACGCCAAATGAATGCGGTCGAGAGCGGCGCACTTCTTTTGTGCGCATTCCTCTTCCACTTTTGGGGCTTTTTTCTCGGACGAAATTTAGTCGAACCCAAGTTTCAAGTTCAACTTGAACATTTTTTGCCTGCACTGCAAAGGAATTTTTACTAGCAAAAACCAAAACTTGAATTTTCAGTAAAACAATTCAGTAGGTATTTAAAAAGAGCTCAGTTAGTAGAAATGTTATAGGGTACTTGAAACTTTGAGAATAAATTACTAAAAAAAAGTAATGTTTATAAAAAATATCAATACAAAATTATAACGTTTCATCAGCATTTAATTTTGTAAGAATTCAAATACGTTATATTTCGATCTGTATTTTTTGTGGTCGACACTGAAATCTGTGACTGATCGATTTGATTGATCAGTCTGTACCTTAATTTAAGAAGAACACAGATTTCTTACTACGAAATACCTTATGACACCTTCATTCTTTTGTACGGATTTAATCTTTTTCTAATATTCCAGTCAAGTGACAAGTGACTTCCTCTTTCACCTTAAATAAACAGTTCTCGAAACTGATTTTTTTAATTTATGCATTTGGTGTCATTCCGCCTAGACAACTCAATTTCTTAACTTTGAAAAAATTTCATTACAAAATTTTCTTCTTCGAAAAATTCATCTGATCTTGAAAGATGAATTATTATGATTGATCTTACTCTGTTGAAGAATCAGTTTTTTTACTATACATTTATTGTCATGGAAAATGCATGTATAATAATAAATGTTTAATTTGATAAAATTGGCGTTAAAAAAATCTGTCTGCGAGGAGTGGATTGAACAAAACCTATTGAAAGCATCACACTCGACCAACGCGACATCAAGTTGCATCGTCATGCTGGAATCTCTAAGTAACATTCGAGTATCGCGAGAAATATTAATTGCAGGTTGGGCTTAATACAATCATTCTCAAATGTCCACCACGCCTATAAGAACTGTCGATCTTCGGTACGACTGCTGATCGTGTATAATTAACGAGCAAGAGGTTTTATGCTGTGGTTTTGCATTTTTTTTTCATTTCATTACAGTACTCAACTCGTTTTTCTGGCATCTGTTAGTCAGTTAAACGTATACTGTCTTTCAATAAAAGTTACGCATACGTGCTGGCGGATAAGAGAGTGAACCGCTCACATTTGCGACGTCATGCATCGCTATTAGATCGCCGCACAATTTTTCAACGTTTGGATGATGTATTCTGTTCGCGACCTAAAATGTTGAAATACCGTGGTGTTGTTGAAAAAAAAAAAATCAAATTTTATATATTAAATAAACACCTGCGAGCATTTTTGTGACAATAATCTTTTTAAAAATTGATATTTATCACATACAAAGAGTTGATTAACTTGTATGTTTCACAACATAAAAAAAATATTTTAAATTAAAATATTTTTTTGATGGTTATGAAAAAATATTACGTATAGTTATAAGAAACAATTCGAATAAGCGAAATGCTCCTCAACTTTCCACTTGACACGAAGTCGGATTTCACGAAAAGATTAGGAAAAGCGTTGGAGATAAAAACAATAAAACAAAGGATTATCAATTTCACGTAGTCGGTGTTTCGTTTACATTACGCTGAGCGCATTCGCAAGCGGAATGAAAGCGCACTAATTCCCGTGTGCGTCGCAGCATCCGGTACCGGTTTCCGTCCTATACACACAACCTGGTGCATGTGTTTTGCTAGAACGACTTAGACACAGCAAGCGTTTCAAGTTGTGCCATATTAGAGTAGCGCGCGGCAGAGGTTCCGAGATCCCATGTTTGAATGCAACCAGTCATCCTCGAGGAATTGGCAGACAATATGGCGCCCCCGTCCCCTGAACCTGAGCCACGCTCTACACTTTCTGTAAGCAGCGATCTCCATTTCTGTCCCTTTTGTGTACACTTTTTTTTCCAGAAAACTTCCACGGTTCTCGTTGTTTTTGCAAAATTGTCGAGCACCGTTGGCGAAACAAAAACCCTCCGTACAAATTATTCGCGAGTGCTACTTGGTTTTCGTCTCATCTAAATAAGATAATTACGTAATTGATAAATTAAATCGTACAAGATTTACTTGATAAATTGAGAGAATAATTAAGCAAACAGTATGGACATTGATTTAGTAACAAATATTAAATACTCGGGCTCACGAAATTGCACAAATTGGGACCTCCAATTAACGTATAAACTAATCATGTGCAGCATTCCCAGCCGCGTGTGGGTGTTCTCAGCCCGAATACGATGTCCGACTGATATAATTGCGGAACTAATTTGGTCCAACGCAAAAATTAATTCGTTCATAGCAAATTAGTCACAGTTAAACTCAGATTTGCTACACAAATCTCATTCTTTTCGCTCTTCCTAAAATCTTGTTAGCACATATCTATGCTGTATTATTGAAAGTTTTTGAGGTGCAAATTGAAGAAATAAACTATATAAAATTTTTGGTCAAACAGATCAACAAAAAATATAAACTAAATTTTGTTTAACGTTGACTTTCTTTTTGTTGTTTTGATAAAACTACTTCATGCAAATTAATAATTGAAAAAAAAAAAAAAAAAACTGAAAGCAGAAGGTTGTGAGAATTATCAAAGTAAGGGTGATGGTATTTTATTTAGTGGTTCTGTGAGCATATTTAGAATTTTGGTGTAATTTGGGATAACATGCGAGAAAAAGCGCGACGAGCAGAGCGAACGAGGGGTTATCCTAGTCGCGAAGCGAGAGATCATAAATGTCACTTTTGAAAGCGGTCGTAGAATCGCGGATGTCACAGTATAATCGAGCCGAGAGTACCCTAACGGTGAAATAAAATCGACTTAATGCTCGGAGCCACTCCGTGGACGTGAGTTTTTTTTTCCATTAAATCTTAATATCCCTACGGATATGGTCAAAAGGGTACGCGCAAAGTGGAAAGACTTTGGACCGAATAAGACGATGTGACGAATAAAAATAACGCGACTTGTGTACGCTTTTCATCGTGCGTGTTTCATTATAAATAGGGCAATATTTCATGTCCCTTTTTTGTGACGAACAAGTTTCTATTTACCAGCACGGATGAAAGTTTTGCGAAAACTTGAAGCGAGTCTGCAAGAAAAGTTGGTTGCTCGATATTGGGCTACAGTTGGCCAAAAGAGTGGCAAAAAATTCGTGCGCCTAAAGTGACCATAATTGAAGAAGACGGTCATTATTGATGCTGACACACTATAAATTTGTCACGAGACATTCTTTAAGCGTACGCATCATCGCGAACGGTCATGCGATTAATCTCAAATTAGAAGTAACTACATAAATCCCGGTGCTCATTGACTGAATTGAATAATTAGTTGATTGGCCGCGTCTAATCCTGGAGTAAATCAAGCACGTCCTTCGGTTTTGCTTCGTTTCTAATTAATCCAATAATTTAAAACTGCAGAACGATCAATTCACTGAAATTTCCATTATCAATTAATGCTACAAATCAATTACACTTACAACTAAAAAAATTGCTTCTTATTACAATCAATTAAATATAATAAATAAAACAAATGGGAACAAAATGTTGCAAACTTTTTAGTAATGTTCCTAACGGCATTTAGTACGTTGATAATAAAAAATATTATTCCAACTTTTAGCTCATCATTCATTATCATGATTTCTGTTCTTTTCATCTACTTGCGTATTTAAATACGCAAGAGGTAGTAGTTGAGGTGGTTGAACGCGTATCATGTCGTCGTGTGAGAAGGCCCTCATAATTACGTGCTAGGATGGCGAGTAACATGTCGAGAATTCCAGCGGCCACCGAGTCGGTTCCACCCTCGCAGTTGGCCTCTGTTGAACTGAATAGCGGCTAATGAACATGTAGCTCCAGCCTGTCAGTTCGTACTTTCATCGGACCATCCGTCTAACCACCACTGCATGTGCGATCATAAGCAAGAACCTATCCAACGCACTGGAACCATCAAAGAAGTGGAAAAATCGACTGGGAATACATCCACTTGATATAATCAGTCTCTGGTTGCACAAAAAGTCCCTCGCAAGATGATGTGAATCTTGCAAACATAATTTTTGAAGATATGACCACTGAAGGATTCAAGAAAAAATAGATATTTTTAATGATTTTTTTAATCGGTGGTGAAGAATGATTTTAGACAATATGAGAAATAGCGGATGATTGCTTTGCTTTTCAATGTTATTAAAAAAACCTCTGGCACGTGTTAAAACTTTCCAACAGTCAAGGTCGGACATCGGGACTTTCCGAACTATTACAAAGAAACTTAATGGATCGACCTTTTGTTAACCCTTTAAAAGTGCGAGCTCAGCCGTCTAGATGTCTCGTTTAATTATACCTGTCAGCCAAGTGATGGAGAATTAATTTACAATTTAAGATGAATTGTTTTGAATAGACATTCTTACGTGTAGTAGCGGTCTTACGTGGTTATCGCTTTAGCCTGCCATGCGAACGACAATGTCCCTTCTTTCAACCCCTTGGCACCACAATGCTATCAGAACCCACCCCCAAATCAGACTCGATAATTGAATTTCACGAGTTGGTTATCCAAGACCCTATTGCGGAATGCTTTTACACTCCCCTCTGCACAGTGGCACCGCTCGCGCCAAGAGGGTGCAAACCCTCGGTGCCTGCTTAATATCGAATCACAACACTGATTAGGTAATAATGTAATCTTGATTGTATAAATAAAATATAACGTATTTACGTACACTCTTACGCAATGTACACCAAACAATGAATTCAACTCTCACATGGGCGGACCATCGGTATAATTGCTTTTTCTGCCTCTTATAATTGATTCGAGCTCGATAACCCATTTGCTGTTCTGAATATTCTGCTTGATTAACGAGTCAGCCGCACAACTTACGTTGGGAACATATGGTCAGCGACGATCCAAATCGAAACCGCGAGTCTGAACTGAATTTCATAACGGAAATAGCAAGCTGAGACCCTTGAGCGTTGACTTCACGCTTTTCTACGTCCATAAATATTTACCGGAAGGGCGATGCAGCCTTTCTCTCGAAATTAATGAACCGCGCTGATTTTTCACGGCAATTGAAGGGTGTACGATGTTTGTATCCTTGGAATCCCCCATTCTTACCCTTACCAAAATAATTTTAACTATCGACGAGCACGGAATTATTTACGCCTATCTCCAAACAATGTTTATGCCTAAGAAAGTATATACTCACAGGAATCGTTCGACTGCGAATTTTGATTTCAATTCAGAATGGTGCAAATTTGGTAGGCGATGTTGTGGACCGCCGAAGAAAAAATTCTATTAATAGATCTTATTGAAGATGACATTTACAGCATTAAATGGCCATTAATATGTTTGTAAAGGGTTCGAGTATGTCTCGGAGATTTTATAATTTTTCATAACTCTTTACCATAACAATCACGCATCAACTTAATATTTACTTCTTTTTTTTCTGTCGCGTCTTTCATATGGTGCAGGTTTGTGCAGCCAACAAAGTAGTTAAACGTCGTTTGACAAAAAATTACGTTGTATGTTCCCGTACGAATTATGACCGCACGTAAAAGACTTCATCTTCTTGCGCCCCCCTGGAGTCCAGGGGATCGCCCCGCGACACAATGACTTGAACTAACCATGCAATGGCAATGTCCTCTTTTTAGTCAGCTGAACCACAATACAAATGCATTTGGCCAACAAAATGATAACCGAATATTTGTCCGTGACTTGAATAATGCGTTGGTTCCTTGACCGCAAGTCGACAGCTGTGACTCCGCGAGTTCGTCAGGATGAGTCGTGTCGCCGTTTCGCGGGTACAATTAAAAACGTTACCGTTTGGTGCACTGTTTTTGGGTGAGCCGTGGAACATTGTGCGATCTCCAAGTTGCACCGCTTGGTGGACCGTTTGATCGGCCCGTCCGGCACCACCAAAAGCTCCTGTGCACAAAAGTAAGATTTTTTTCTCGGCTTCGCAGGAGATATGGTTTCATCTTGATTTACATTATTCTTCTGGTGCATATTAATACGCGTCTCGTTCTCCATATTCCGCGCCATTGTCGGCGCCCCACCTCAGCTCGCAAACATTGTAGAAATGTTTGTTCGACTTGGGGGCAATTTTAATGATCGCTGGGGGTTAACAAAGATATGAATGGGCCGGCGCTGGGGCGCACGGTTTTTCGCGAATGCACCTGCGTAAATTCATAAATGCCGGAGCCGGTTTAGCGGATGAAGTTGTTTGAACGATTATACAAATTCGCCGCGGGCTGATTGACGATCGGCTTGAACGGTGCTGAGCGAGTGGGGCGGGAACGGGAATCGCGCATAAATTTCGACGTTCGTCGTCTCATGACACTTGAGTGGAGCCTGCCAACGACGGACACTTAGTCGCTCTCGCTCGCTCGCCAATCCAAATGAATTGGATAATTTGATCAGCTCGTTGCTGGCCCTTTGTTGCCTCCTGGGAACGAAGAATGGCCCAGTTGACCGTCATCTAGCCAGCTTCTCCTGCGCTCGCTCGCTCTCCGGAGTTCTCTTTCTCGCTCCTTCGCTCCCTCCTGTCACTGATCGTTGCTTACATCGACGCCTCTTTGTCGCGAGACATTTCGCGGACCTTTTGATTGCTTCTCATATCAACGGATGCATTCACTAAAATGGACCGTTTAAGTGGCAGGGTTACTATTTCGCCCTTCGCAGCTCGTAAATTTTAAAGCTTCCCAAGTCCATGTCTAACAATATTGTGTGTTATAGTTGGACACTTTATTTTTTTTTCACTGTCAACTTTTTTCTTTTTTCTTTCTTTTTGAAAGGGTATTCATAATAAGTTTTAGACTTATAACTTGAGAAATTGGTTTAAAATTAACGGTCGCAAATAACAGGTTATTCACATTGATTTTATGTATATACTTGGTTTATTATTTTTCTAATTAATTTCTATTTAAATAATATATTTTTATTGTCTTTACGTAAAATTAAAAACAATTTTGAAAGATTATTGTCGAAAGGATTATTTTGATTATGAATGATCCACTCGTTTCTGTACCCGGTACATCGAAACTAGACAAAAAGTTGCAAGTGCGATTTTGCAAGAACGCGTGAAACTTGTATATTGTTTGAAACTAGACCACCGAAATAATCGTAGAATCTGTGGCGGTAACTGAAGAATGGATTTTCCTCGAGATATATCCGCGCGACGTCTGGGGTATTATTTTACAGCGCCGATCTTCTCCTCTGGAGCTTAAATTTTCCGACCATTTTTCCAAGTTTTTATTTCCGCGTTTCTTTTTCTTTTTAGCAATGAAGCAAAGATCCTGTTCTTATCGCCGCAGGCCCGTAAGATCGCGGTCATGGCTCTTCGTCGTCGCCTGGCGATGCGAAGAAAAAGTCGTTGACGGATTCATTAAAACGTTCTGATAAAATAGTGCCATGATTACGCTCGAGCTCGAAAATAAAGAGAATAGGAACGAAAATTGTGCCGACGTCTTTGCAGTCTCATTCGTCTTCTTGAAAATAATTTTGTTCTTGCGATTTTTTTTAAACAACGCTTTTCTGTTTTATTTCATTCTTTTGCAGGCGATAAAGAAATGAATGAACGACTTGTACATTGGCGCAAAATGTGAATGGTCGGTTTTAGTCGTTTCAAAGTCTGGACGGGTTATGTCGGTGATTTGTCCTGGTCTTGAGATTGTTTGATTTTCATCATCGTTGCTCGTGTGACAGGAACAAAACTGTAAAACATTTCTCAACATTTTTTATTTATCTTTACAGTATTAAATAATATTGTTAAAAAATTTTAACAATAAATGTTCTAAACTTTTATGATTACGTTTTTTTTAATTTCAGGTCGTAATAGACACGTTCCACGTCTTGTGATGTAATTTTAGCAAGAACTTTCTTGAATTCATTAAATTAGGACAGCGTCTTGGCGTAATCTCAGATCGTACGTTTACTGTACTAGAAACGTAACTGAGTTATTTGACCTAATTAATTCAAGCTTTGAATAATTAAGGCGCAAGTTGCGAGAACGTATGACGGTATGAACAAAAAAAATGAAATGTTTCACAGCAATCCGACGATCTAGTGTAAAGGTGGACCATGACGGGTCTTGGACTTCGCGGCCATGCTGCCTCCGTTTGACGCCCAGAGGAGGAGAAATCGCGGAGGAGAGGGAAATGATTAATTACGAGGGAGTGACGAGAGGAGAGAAGAACATTTGCGGCGGTGTAGAGACGGGTGACGCAAACGGGTCGACTTGAAACGAGAGGTGCCTGAAAATTATGAAGTCCGAAAAAAAAAGAAATTATATAAAAAAAAAAAAAACGAATGCCCCGAGAAGCGGCAGACTGGAGATTCTATCGAACGCAAATCAATCTCACTTTGAGATGATGAGGCTACCTATCGATTATAGATCTGTGTCTGTGGGTGTGAAAATATTTTTACATACATCTATAAAATGCAAAAATAATAATAATAATTGAATCCACATTTGTTTCGACAAAAATACCAATTTTCCCAGCAACGAAAATCGCATTTAGATATGTCTCTTATTTAAAAAGTCGTTAACAAAATTAAATTAAAAGTCAATCAAAAGGTCATCATCGGTTTCAGTCTGGACATATGTTTTTCATCAATTCATCATATAAAAAAGAAACATGAGCTTCTTAATCAAAAACTTAATATGATAGCAAACTCTTTAATCAATCATTAGAACGAACTATGCGGACATCGCACGATAACATACGTGCGGGAAGTAAGGAAAGCGCGCGGCATAGAGCGTTTTCTAGCTCAGCAGGATGCATTATACTGCCGGCCGTCCAGTAATGTGTTTCTGATTGCCCGCAGAACTATATATTCTGTTCGCGGCGGCTCTCACTGTAAATCTTCCGGCTTGCTCTAGATTCGACCAAAATTTCAACTTCCAAACTACGTTTACCGGTTAAAATGATTAATAGATACTGCGTTCATATATTATCAAAGCTCAAAATTTTGAATTATCTCAGGAGCATATTTTTTTGATCGAGTTTCAGTCTTATTTCAATTTTCTTTATTCACTTTACCAATGTTGCCTTTTTTATTATCATTTAAAAATAAAAAATTGCTTTAAAATCCCATCTTTTGAAAATACAATTGGTGCTGATGAATGTTCTGATAAATTAGAAACATAATTGTGAGAACTTTAAAATAAATAAATAGTCTGGAAATACATTTTAATGGATTGTAATAAATAATTAACTTTTACTCGAAGCACATCATCATATATATATTGAGAGTCATTTAGCAAGAGTGGATCAGTTCCTTAGAGATCAGTGAGAATCGCAAAGCTCATGGGATGGATTATGCTTAATGATCTTTATGAAATTCTGTCAGAATAATGCTACAACTCCACGTAATCAACAAGTTACTTTTAATATCGCACAGACAACAAATGGTATATAAATTCTTTTGTTGTCAATGTTTATAAACAAATTGTTAAAAAAGCATATTTAAAATTTTCATTTCCATATTTTTGTCAGAAGAAAATAAGTTTCATTTTCGCATCAATATACATACCAAGCAGAATCTCAATCTAATTTAAGCGAAATAAAATCTATAATCCTAAGCCTGTAATAAAGCGACCCTTATCAATTAAGTTCGATAAATCGATCAATCGCATTTAATCCGAGATAAGCAGAATAAGATGGGGAGTTCGGATGAACGACGAATAGCTATATGTCACATTTTGCAGGAACGACCAACACCTCGCTAAAAGATGATCACGCTTGACGAACGGCACGTGTGATTTCACCGATGATAGGTTGATTCCCTTACACGAGGGATGTCGTGTATCTTTGTTCCAGCCCCGACGAACGCTTAATGATGTTGTGCAATATTTAAACGTCACCGCTGCCCTCAAGGCATCCGCCACGACGAGAGTCAAGCTCAATGGAGAAAGCGACATGAAAGACGACGAACATTTTTATAGAAAATTAATCAATGCTTTGCAAAGTGAACCTGCATACCTAAGTGACGATTTTTAAGAGTTATAAAATTTTTTAAATCTAATGGCGAGAGAGAAATTTGTCGCGAGTCAACAAATTGACGGATGAAAAATTTCAACTCTATAAAATGTATGTGCACTAATAAATAATTCAATCGCATTTATCTCTCTCCCAAGATCATTTCAATATTTTGAAATGTTTTTCTCAAAACTGAAATTTTTCACATAAATCATCCGTGAGCGCATGGCAACACACTGACGAACCGTCGCAGAGACCACACAGGGCCGCCTTTCGGAAACCAAACAATTTATTATGAAAGTTCAATCGGCGGCATTCGTCATAATCACCAACGACAATCCAGCCGGAATGTTTTTTTCAAGCAAGAGAGAGCATCCGCGTTATTCTGGATCGAGCTGCGGGTGGCTGGAAGCGTATCAAATTATCGGTTATTAATAACGTGATAGAGCGCAGCATGCCTTCGTAAGTTTCCAACACGAGTTCACACCTTCAGCACCGACTTAGCTCAGCTTAGCCGCAATGGCTTGATTAATAACATCTCAGCGCGATAGTAACTAATACGTTCTTCATCATCGACCTCGTCATCGACTATGTACTACATGCTATCAGAAACGGATCGTGCAATTTCTAAAATACAACATTTCAATTTTAACATAAAAGAAAATAAAACTTTGCATCGTCACCTGCATCTCTTCCCTGCAATTTTCAGATTTAAGAGAGACTTTTAATTTAAATCTTCAATTTCAAATTTAAATATTAATCAGTGTTAAAAATGCTGTCAGCTAAATTTTACACAAAATTCAATTAGCATAATGATATCCATCATAATTAAGTTATCTCTTTGATACGACGATGGGACTCATTACTTTAACACTTTCAGGGCCCTAAACAATGGTTGGGAATCTCGCGCGTATACTATATAGATCCAACAGTGTGGTATTGCAGGGAGCTGTATAGTTTACTTTGATTTTGCCGCCCCAGGGATGCTATACCTTCAAACTCTTTTGCTTCTTTCACTCGGTCTTCATTCATTGTCGACCTTCTGATTGTTATCTCAATGTCTGATTTTATGCGACGCTTATTTTCTGCCATGATATTCTAATAGATGAATTAACGAATTAAGGAAAGCTGCCATTAATCGAGATGAAATAAAACTTCCGCGGTGGTCGATTGAATAATTTTCTGGATAAAAAACGTGCTCGATGTCGAATTTTGGAGATTATTTTAACGAACCACGTATGATTTGAAAAATATATTATACTGCATTCGGTTTTCTTTTTTGATTATTCTTTATGATCGATTTAAATTATGATTTGGAGTTTTGAAAAATGAATGCATTATATATAATAGACGTTAGGTCTAACCGTTTTATAGAGGGATGAATCTAAACGGTCTACGTATAATTTTTATAAATACCTGCTAAGCTGGCGATCAAAATCTGAAACAGAAAAGGACAAAATTAGTTTTTTTTTCTTAACGAATATAATGTAAATAGTTATTATTATCGAATGTACATAAATCTAATTAAAAAACCAACTGTGAAAGCAATTTTTGATACTGTCACATTTATCCAAGATGTCACAATTATCCCAATACTTTATTTTAACATCTGCATTATCTAAATGATTATCTAATCGATGGTGTAAAATAGATTAAAATTTTGAATAAAAAAGTCTGTTTTCATATGTATATTTGATATATTCATTATTGATAAAAAATTAAAGAATTCTTGTACAAACTACATTGAATGCAAAAACTTCTCTCTTCTTTCAATAATCCCTTGTCAAATTTGTTCCGACGCACTGAAATAATTAATGCGAACCTATTTGAACAAATGCACAAATCAAATACGGTGATCACGTGAAATTCGCGGAAACGTAAAAATTGGACTAAACGTTTAAACAAATAATTCGCGCAGGCACCGCCGATGATCAACGATTCATTCCCGAGCTCGCTGTGTAAACGAAAACCCGGCGATGAAAAGAGAGCGGATTCTTGATACCGTCCTTACGTAATCTGCCTGTTAAAATATCAATCTCGACGTTTCACTCTTTGCAGAGCGTTTCATGCACCCTCTTCTGTTGCCGCCGTTGCTTCTAGCTTACCTCACCCGCGCAAGGTAAGCCCTGCTTCTCTGTCTGGGCGAGGTCATCAAAGATGCAACAGCAATCAGCGAGCTAGTCAGCGGGCGGCCATGCCAGCCTATTCCAGATACCCCAGAGACGAATGCGAATTCTTTCAATGTAAATCAAGCGTAGTAATAAAACATTAGCAAGAACCAACCTCCCTTCACGTATACACACAATCTCAAAAATCATGTTCAAATTAATATCTTGAAAGCTTTTTTGTTTTCTTATTTTTTTCGCATTTATCGTGTCAAAGAAAAATAGTCAAAATATTGTGAACCGACATCAATCTTCAACCGTTATATCAAATGAATCTTGAATTTCCTTTTTTTGTATTTGTTTAAATTCATTACTGACATCAATGAAAATGAGAACAAAGGATATGTAAAATTTACACAAATTTGAATTTCTCTTTCACGATTGAATTGTACCGAATGTGATAGAAAAATATGTTTGCGTGCAGAAATTAATTTTGTATGATTATAAGAAATGGCATGCAGATGGATGGGAAAAATCGGTGCCGACAATGACGGGTGGCTGATATTAAAAATGCAATATTCTCGTTAATCCAGACCGGTATGTGGTGCGAGCTAATTAGTGACTATACGTGGGACACGGTAGCTACGCCGTTGTCATGCAAATACTCCTCGTCGGTGCGCGTCCAGGGTTGGATGGACGCACGGTATGCAGCATCGGGGTTATATCAATACACGTCGAAGTTCGCTCGTGCTGAATAAAAAGGGAGTGAAGCCGTTGATTGAGCCACGAGGTACAATGTGTGGAACTATGTTCACCCGGTTTCAACTAAGAACTAAATAACTTCGCAGCATTACAATGTTTTAACAACATACAAAACAATGATTAAGAAAATTATTGTCATGTTCTGTTCTATTTTACATCTACTTATACGTGTACCTCCATTTTTTTCTTTTTGGAAGAGTTTATAAAGAATAAACAGAATTTCGAAGAAATGAAAAATATTTTTGACAACAAAGCTAGAGAAAAGATGGGGTTGAAATCAAAGTTTCAGCCTGCAACAAATGAGCTGATGTCCTGAAAGGGTGGATTAGCTGCGATTCACGGCAGGATAGTTTTAAGAAGCAGGGTTTCGGTTCCTTGAAGTTGGTCACTGATGCGTTGGTAAATGAGTTTCGAGGAGCTGCGAGGAACAATTTCCAGAATACTGGATAGAAGGTTTGCTGTCTAACAACAGATTTAGAAGGAAAATGACAGTTTCGATTTTTCGCTTGCCTTGAAATTGAATCTTATCGGAATTTCGGTACCCATATGAAGTTTTTAAAATCCATATTCAGCTGCGAAACGGATCCGATTAAATTCAAAATTTGACTTGAATAAAACGTTAATGTATTTAATAAAAATGATCAATTAGAAATAAAATTTAAAAAGATATGAAATTTTGTTCAGAATGAAAAGAAATGTAAGAATCAGAAATCATATTTCACGATTCGAGTGACCGGTTGCAAATTAATAGTAATGAAAATGGTTATCAGTCGGAGGGTCGAAGCCAGCAATGTTGCCATCGTTGAAGCGCGTAATACCCCATTGATGTAGTCGACCAGGTCCGCATTTCGGAATAAGGGAAGCGGATCTCGGATCCGTTGACACAAAGCGGTCGTAATCCGTTTATCTACCGGCGGTCAATGTGTTTCGAGCAGCCAGCGTGGTCCTCAAATCGCGCGGCGAATCTCTATCAAAGAATCATCTGCGTTTCCAATTCGGGCTCAAAACTGCAGCTTCCTTTTCCGTTTAATCCCTTCACCAAAAGCTGTCAAAGAGGCTGTCGAATTCGGGCGGTAGCAACAGGAAATATCAAATCAAGTGTCAAGACTCGGCCGAAATTTCCTGGTTCAGAAATTTTTGACGGAGCTGAGAAACGGCGTGGGTGTGAAAGTAATATTAATGGAAACTGCTGAGAAGATTCATCAATGTCAGCGTGTATTATTTGCCATTAATTATAATTTCACGGCGGACCAATTGCGGGTACCTTCGACTACCTGACGGAATCTGTAAAGTGTCCATTGCTGAGTATCCACTTCTTAAGAAAAATAAATCTGTCGAACAATTTTTCTCTGAGAAGAATAAAGCTTGACTCTGGAGAAAGAAAAGTGAACGAAAATCTGAATGGAAAAGAAAAACAACCCGAACAACCCCACTGTTTGGTAAAATAAAAACCGCAGACAGTAAAACCTGTGCTGACTTTTGTCTTTGTACATATTTTGGGGCGGGATTCTGTTCAAATTTCACACCGAAATTTGAATCGTCATAGTAACACAGGTTCCAATGTGAGAAAAGCTGCATTTTCAAAAGACTTTCGTCGTAAGAGGAGTACTCTGATATTTTGAACAAGCTGTCTTAAGTTTAAACATTGTATTGCGAAGGAAATAATTCGAAATTCAAAATTGAAATGATATACGTCTTTATTTTTCTATTATAAATTGACCAGGTCCTACTAAACCACCATGATTATCATTTTCAAAAGCGCGACACCGGTAAACCGTTTCGGGTTTCAGGTAGAGTAAAAAAAGTGGACGGAATGTTGAATAAAGGATGCGAGAGGCTCGAATCACCAACATTCCAACGTCACCTCGTCATTACTCTTCTGGAAGGTTCACACTTGTAGCTGGGCCCGCTAATATTCCTGTTCACGCGGGTGTTTTCTTTCGCTCCGTACAATTGGTTAAGTCTCTGTGTACGTGGCGCAGCCGGGAAGGTGATAGATCGACGAAACATTGCACATCTATCATCGCGTAAAAGACCGAACGGTGTTTTTCAAGAGGATGAGAGCAGTGGGCGAAGTAATTTTAAAATCAGAGATCAAAGAAGGGCTATTAGCGTTTTCTAAGGTCGAAAGTCAAGGGCGCATTTTTAAAATATATACTCACAAATATGAATATTGGTATCAAAACTATTTGCATTAGTTCAATGCAAATACCATTTCAAATATCTGTTAGAAAATGAATTTTCATCGTTACAATATATATATTAATGTTGACAGTTTTAATCTTGCACCAATACATTGATAAATTGACGGGATTTATTAATTTTGTTGGTTATATTCCGTTGTTAGACAATCGTTTCTTTTAGGTTATTATTCCAACACAACAAAATAAATTTGAATAAAAAGTTTGTTTTTTAAACAGACATTTGGCGTTTATATCTATTTATTAGTGAGAGATTAAAAAATATTCACAAATATATTCAAAATGTAATACAGAATTGATTTGAACTTTTGACCAAAACGAAGATATATTAACATCTAACTATTTTTACCCAAAAACAGAATGTCATTTTGAGCAAACCGACGACTTATCAGATTTTGATAAATCGTCGGTGCGCTCAATTTAATTGACTCTGATAAATTATCGGTTCTTTGAACATCAAATTTCGAACGTAAATTTACCCCCGCCCCCTCCTCTCGACTAAAAATTAGTCAGGCCGCTGAACACATTTAGTATATATATTTTTTATTTTTTTAATTTAATCCCTACTCAAGTACTATTGAACTAATTCAAGAAAAATTTGAATGAGTATCGTCGAATACACCTGAAATTGCCAATTAAGCCTATAGCCCACTTTATAGCCTCGAACAAAACCTCTGTGCATTCTGAAATCCACCGTCTCGGTGAAAGAATGTGCGATTTCTTTGTAGCACTGAATAATTACCCAAACTTTGGCAATCGAGTTCTTGGCAACGGGGTATTGTATGCCGAATTTGGGCATTGTGCTGCGAATGTTTCGCTGTCGACCTCGTCGCGGCACAAAATGCGTTATTTGAAAAATAATTGAACCCCGTATACGTGAGGCAACACGTTAATTGTTGTTTTCGGTTGCGGCTCGATGACTGGCGGTGTTGTTTTCGGTCCCCGTTTTTTATTTCGCGTGCCGCTTTATTTTATTCCTCTTTTCGGGAATGAATTTTCCGTTGGGGTCCACGCACGGCGCCAGACAGTCTACGGTCGCCGCGCATTGTCAGCGGACCTACATGGCGCCCGTCAGAAAACTCAGCGGAGAGCGCTGCGACCTCGCTTTCATGCCAATTTTCGCGTGGGCGACAGCACAAATGAATCTGACGGAACAACGAAATCACACATAGATTCGAACAAACGCGATTTGTTTTCATTCTTCGTTCCACCGTTTTCCTGCCTCATTTTTTGTTCGCTTTTAGTATACCCGCGTTCCTTTTTACTCTCAGTTTTGTTTCTGTCATTTTTTTCCCACCCTCCCTGATATTTTTTTTATCGACTCCGATCAGCCGTTAAATTGCAGGCTAATACTGACGCATTGTTTTGCCGACTATTTTTCCTTTTTCCGCTTCAACGGACATCTTTTTGGGTACTCTTGATTTCATGAAGATTTTTGTATGACTTTTTTTGCATGAATTAGTTTTCATTTCAAAATTCTATCTTCTTTGTATTGGAAAATTTTATTTATCAAAACGTGCCCTCGTTCATTTTTTTTTGAATTTTAAAGTAGATGTTGCATAATAAAGTTTTGATTACGTGTCAACATTTTACATTTAGAACAGTTTTTCATATCCCAACACCATTATTTTTCGATAGATTTCACCGAGGCGTGAAAGCGCACCCAGCTAATCTTCGTCGCATTGTCCACAAGGCGGTATTGTGAGCGCACGATAATACGCCGGATGATTTTAATACGGCCGGGCAAAGCACTTCGGTTTTGCACCTACGTCGCGCTTTACGATTTTCGTGGCTGCTAGATATGTATTGTTATTGTTATTAGCACGCAGAGTTACGGTTCGCGGCCAACCGGACACTCCGATGTGACTATTTATGCGAGATCCGAGATAGCTTTGACCATTTTCTCGTAACTTTAAAGGTCTTTACAACACAATGCGAAAATTTTCCGTGCAATTTCTACAATAACAATTGAAAAATGTCACATTCAAACAAAAAAAATATAAAAAGATATGCATGTCAACTTTTTTTTATTGATAAAAATAAAATTTATAATTTCTTCCACGAAATTTTGATCGGCTTGAACGATAAAGTGTGGTTTTTTCTTTTTTCAAAAAATTGGAACAATGGTGTGTTCCAACAACGCAATGTGTATGGCGGTTTATTTGAAGGCAGGTGCCTCAAACGAAACCGATTGATGGCTTCTGTCTGTTCTCACCGGGAGATTTCACTAATAAGCGCCACCGGTACTGGTATAAGCTTTTTAAAGCACTAGTCTTTGAAAATCATTATCGATTTCATCTCGGGAAATCGGTTTGTCAACGAGGAGTCTTCATGTAACAACACCGTCTGAAAAAAAAAAATCTGAAAATCAGGATTAGTTAAAAAGCGAGTTTCCAAATGTAGAAAAACAGGCTATTTAATTTAAATCCAGTTTTGCTCACGCTCATTTAGCTTAATTTACATGACCATCAACTTTAGTGAATTGCCCAGGTTCCTGTTTTGCAAATTAGTTTGTTGTTCAATGATGTGTTTTCAAATTTTAAATCTTTTGCAAATAAATTTCATCTAATAAAATGCTGACAAATCCAATTATTGTCAGTCGATAAAACTGTTGGTAAAACAGATTTACACATTTTGTTGGAAAATTTAATTTTCAAGTAAATTTTTAAAAAGTGATAAAACTGTGGATTTGTATATCGACTCAGGTGAGATATTAGCAAATAACATGACCGTGTTACATTCAATTGCTGTCGGTTATTTCGCAAGTGAAAGTCAGCCAAAGTGATACACGATGAAAAGTGGCGGATATCAAAAGCAAAGGAGGCACAGCGTATAATGGAACGAGACATTCGCACATAATGTGGGCCGTGAGCTGCAGTAGGTCCTCCCACGCCTAGGAGTGCGCATGCGCCGTGCCTCCCTTAAAACAATGCCTCGACCAATCTCGCCAGACAAGGACAGACGCTACCGATTGGCCTGTTGCTTGATATCTGTCTCATACTTTCCGGCGTCTATCTTTCGTGCTTTCACAATTATTATTCAACCGAATTCTGTATTCTTAATTAGGCAAAATATCGTACTTCTCTTCGTCGGGGTTATAAAATATTAGCTACTCTATTATATTGGGAAAAAAATCAGTTTCAAGTTCCGAGGCAGACAGGGACAGAAAACCACTCAACGTTAATTTATCAGTTTGTCCAAACTTAACGGATTTGATGCTTCAAAAAATATGCGTATTAGTAATCATGCAATTTTCTCGCATATTACAATGCATTTATAAGGAACGCTTTTATTATGCTGAATAAAGAATCGCAACCCCTTTTGAGAAAATGGTTTTTCTTTCGATAATAGTTATATCGGAAGTTGGATGACGCGTGACCCCAGACGGATGCATTAGAGGAACATCCGGTAGAACGACGCCCGGCGCCCTTTCTCGCTCGCGTATAACTCAACTATTCGATCCGCCCATTACGAATTTTTATACGTTACATATGGGTAGTTTGGAAAAATATATTCTGCACAAACTGGGGGGAGAAAACGAAACATTTTTTGACAATCCACATGATTTCTGCATACTTATTCTTTTTCATGGAAAAAAAAATAGTAATGACAAATTCTATATATGAAAACTTGAATGCATGACGAGGGAACGTTGAAGATGGTAGAAAAATATGATTTTTAATGAACGAAAACTCTTTACGGTACTTTCGGGCAACCTGCAACGATTTTGTTGATTCCCAACGAATAAAGAATTTGGCACACAATGTATACTTCAATCATTAGAATAGGAGGAACGTGAATTAGCGGATTATTAAATTGGTTGGGAAGCATCGCCGACGGAATTCTACTGAATGCACATCTCGCACCGTCGTATTCGTTATCAGAGGAGCACTAGAAGCTCAGATAATGTTGATCTAATAACAGGAAAAACGTCTCACGAACAGCGTATTCCAGACGAGGTTTCATTTCCTCTCCCGGACGAGCGAGAGAAGAAATAAGCCCGACGAGGATGAAAATGCTCTTTCTGCTTGCAGCCGTCTTCGCCAAATAGGCCCTCTCTAGCAAACCTGGCACGAATGTCAATACTGCTTGGATGGCTATTAAATGAAGTAGAGAAAAGTTGCACAAATAATAATGTATGACTGGTATACTTTCCTAGAAAGAGTGAAGGTAGAGAAGATGAAGAATTTAACGAGAGACCAACTTTGCGAGTCCATTAATTAGTCCAAATTAAGCGAACACTTGTCCAGTCACGGAGTTGACACATCTCTTTCGAGATTGTTGAACCCATAAATGATTGCAAAACAAATGGTCCGACGAGTGGAGTTGAGGTCTGGTATTGAGACTGTCAACACGAGGTCAGAATTTTAACGAGAAGAAGAGGTGAATCGCCATTGAGAAGCAAATCAGGATATTACTACAGTGGCTGGTCGTGGGAGGACTAGAAAGAGAGGAAGCAGGCAAAAGGAGAAAAGGAAAGAGGATAAGGAAACAAGAAAGAAAGGATGTAGAAGGAGCAGACTCAGGTGGGGAGGGTAGGTGAATAATGGGAATATAATGACCGGCATGCCTCTCCTAATTCCCTGGACTCTTTTCGGCGGGTGGATGCCTTCCTTCCGTAGATGAAGGGACTCGTACCTTGGAAGAAACGAGGGTCAGGACAGGAAGAGCTCAGAGGGTACGTCTTCTACATTCTTTGCCACTCACGCCGGGATTAATAACGGCTTACTGTTGTCGCCATGGCAACTCTTTTTGGGTGTCAAAAAGTCGTGGTCCAAGTTAGCAAATCAAAGGGTTAGACTCTAACTAGCGCGACTTATCAGTGAACTGGGAGTGACCCTCAATTCTGTCAACGAATCAAGACCTATTTTTCTAACAATAGGTAAAACTCGGAATGGAACAATTTCGGTGGCGTAATCTCATCGCGATTCATCAGGATCCATCTAGTCAATGACGTGCGTGAGGCAGCGAATCGTGCTCGGCATAACTAGATGTCGTCAAGATAACGTCAGGCATAAATAGAGTAGTCAGTTCTTCCGCGGGCCAGTCATCGAGAGACTGAAATTCGTCGGGCAAGAATAGACGGAGGGAAAGAAAGACAGACGCAGTTGAGGGTGCGTTCGTCTGGAATGGGAATGATCAATATTCATGGTTCGCTCGTGGGACGTGGAATGGTTTCGGCAGGGCATAAGGGGGGTGGATTTATGCGAACCCTTCCTTCCGTCTCGCCCCATGCGATGCGAACCCTACTTCCTTTTCCCATTGCCTGGCGTTTTCGAAAGGTCGAAATGAGTTGTCTTGGAGGAAAATCTCTAGTAGTGAGGCCGTGCTCCTTATCGCGCTTTGCGCTAGTAATTTTTTTTTCCATACCGAGGTTGAGGGTACGTGACTTTTGATTTAGGTCATGAGTTGAATGTAATTGCCGATTCTGGTTACTCTTGCACATGCACGCTGAATATAGGAATAGGATTGCGGGGATGCGCACGTGTGTTTGGTATGAAACTGCATCAGGTAGAAGGTAACCGTAGTTCCGATGCGGGCCATTAGTTGATGAGCTTTCGTCCTCTCGACTAGAGTAGCATCCGTGAAAAGCCCCGCGTGGCATTGTGGAGCCTATTATTGCTCGCTTAGACTTATATGTTTCGATGCAACCAGCCAATCAACCAGCCAGTTAGACAGCGTGCTTTATCGTAGCAGCGAGCGCAAGAACTTGGGCTATAACGGCTCTTTTCATCGACTTCCGCAGAAGTAACGAAAGGGCGCGGTTTCGCGCATCTATAGTCGCTTGTGCATTCGATTTGTGAGTCGAACGACGCCCCTTACCCTTTGCCAATATTCCGGATCTTTGCTACGAAGAATACACGGCTTTGATTTTTCGTTTTTATCATCGGGTCTGTATTCAGACCGCGGATGCATCGTCTTTTGCCAAACGAAGATGATCGCTCGGCTCCTTCTGGTTAAGAAATTAAACATTTGGATTTTCTCCAGCTTTTAATCTGTATGAAAATCTCAGTACTTTGATATTGAATTGATCTCCAATAGGAAATCCGATGCAAGCAATTCAAAAATGTGATAAAATCAAATATACTATAATGTTGTGCAATCTTAGGGATTAAATAAGAGGAAGTAGAGGAAACTCGTTATAGTATAAACCATGCCGTGCAATGGTCAAGTATTTGAAGACGAATCATGTCAGCACTCTGTCACTTGATACTCATCTGCACTTTTCAATTTTATGGCTGAAATTAATAGATAAAATATTGCATGCACATTGGATGAAAAAATTGTAAATGGAGTCTAGAGAATAAGAGAGTGGATGCAGTCATCAGTGAGAGATGAGAGGTAAAGTGTGGGCCACTGTTGAATAGAGTGTGAGCATGTATCGAGCCGCTGACGTATTTGTCAGTTGAGCTGAAGTCGAAACGCAGACAGAACTGCAGCCCTTCGAGGTGTTTAATAAAGATAATGCCTCAGATAGGGCGGTTCAAGAATTCGCTCATTCATCCGTTCGCGAGGTTTTTGTCCGGGAATGCGATGAAAGCTTTCCCCAGTTTTGTACTTCTTTCTCCGTCTATTAGTCTGAATTCGTTTTTCGGTAGATTGGTCTGCTGGAAGGTCAAACACCAACTTTTTAATTTTTTTTTTATAGAAAATTCCGATTTTTTACAATCTCAGAAATGAACGACAAAAATAAATAATCATCATTACTGCTGACATTATTTGTATTAGTATACAAATATCGAATAAAGCCGAAAAAAATACAATTGTGCACTGCTTAACAAAAGACTAATTCTCTACATACTTCAGGGCCATTGACCACAATAGTTTTATGGTCAATGTTTTGGCTGTAAGATAGAAATAAATAAAATTTTTGTGGGAAAAAATTTGCTGGTCAAAATATTGGTGAAAAAAAAGTAGTGATAAAATAAGTATAGTGTGGTTCAAAAAAATTTGGTGGTCAACATGGAGTGCTGAAAATGGAGTTTTTTTTATCCATGAAACAAATCATTGTAACATAGATAAATATATTTCACCATATTTCTTCAAGAAATATAACATGGAATTTATGAATTAGAATTTGAAATTTTAACGTAATGAGATTCCTCCCTGTGCATAACGTTTTTCGTTGACTTTTCCTAATTGTATTTCTTGAAGGGTTGTTTTTCGCTAAATCTGCAGGTCTTGAAGAAGAGGCAAAGAGCGATGGGGGTGGAGTTAAAATGGGCGAGGAAGGCCGTGTAAAGGGCATCATTCTAATTGCCCCGGACTTCCTTTCATTCCCTTTGAACGACCCCTGGGTACGCCGCTTCTTCATCCACCCTCTCGCCCGGTTGGCTCTAAGTCATTTCTGCGATTAATTTTTCCTTCCAATTTGCACGCGGCAGTAATTAAGGGGCCGGAGCGCAGTACATCATCCACGAGCCCCGCGAGCGAGGCAACGGGGGTAGTAGCAACGAGACTCCGAGTGCCGCCCGTTTCGAAACAATGGCGGATATATCTGCAGTCGCTTGTAAAAGATTTTCAAATCGCGACCCCAGCTTGCGTTTCGTGCGGTACAAATATGTATCGACCTCTGCCTTTTATTTTCATTACATCGAAAAACGTAAAATCAGAAAACTCTTTTCCTTTTGATGTGGCATCTATATGGATACTGTCTCCAGCGAGTTTCCTCTAAAACACACGCATTCTCCGGTACACTTACTGTCTTTCCCCAGTTCTGTTACTGTATCAACAAACAGACACTAATCGCAAGATTTTTTGAATGATGATGAATTCGCCAACTTTTGAAACTCTAAATGAAATGAGGAAAGAAAAAATGTTGACAAATGCAACATCTCGTCATGTTAATATCGTGGCGACAACACTTCTGTTACCGTGGAATTTCGTGCAAAGTCCAAAGTCATTGTAGATGAAAAGTGTCAACGCTTACTCATACAGAGAATGTCAACATAACTTGAACATATATGTTGGGTATGTTGGAATATCGAAATTTGCCATCACCCAAACCAAAACTGTGGTCGTCAGAGTCAGGGGACGAAGATCGGCATTTAATCTCGATTATGGGGTTGGACGCCGATCGAAATCACCCTTAGGATGAGACGTCCCTGGAGGCCGCTGTCATATCTCCCGAGGATGATTCGACTTGACAGCTTCGCCGAGGGTCGACCATGGCATACCGCAGGAACCCCCTTGCCCCGTACTCGACCCTCTAAGCAATATACGGCGTGACGTCCGCGGATTCCGCGCGTGCCACACGAAATACCCACCCCCTTATACGACGGGGTTTAATGACGTATAAACTATGCGCCGGATTAGCTACACCGGGAACAGAATCACCCCTCGGACCACAAAGCAGCGCACTTTTCAATTTACTTCGATATTGTATCAAGCTGTCGCAACGGCTTTGCGTTTTCACGTTTTGACATTAATTAGCAAAAAGTGTGTGCCCCGTTTGTTGTGGGTTCATTTAAGTTGGTTTCCACGTGGGTGAGTCGGTTTTTTCTATACACAGAAGGGTCGTTGAGAGGATTATGATACATGCATCTTTTATGTATAACCAGTGGTGGAGATGTAAATGATAGCGTTAATGGTTTAAACTGATACTCAACCCATGGTAATACAGAAATTTTTTTCATTGAAATTCAAACCTCAATATACATTTTGTTTTGTTTCTCTTTGAATCGAACGTTGACTAATTATTTATTATTATAGACTGATGTTTGATATCAGTGGTTAAAGTTATGCAATAAAAGTGATACGGTGCCTTCATTTTGACTGTCACCAAGGGATTTAATAACATCACAGCAGGGGTCCTAATCCTATCAAATGAAGAACTCCTTGCTTGGTCTAGTCCTTCATTCCCGAAGTTGTAATTCTATGTGTATATATAGGTATACCAGATACACAAGAGTCTATTTTCTTGATATCAACATTTCTATATATATTTTATACATGTGATGAGGTATGTCCACATATCTTTGACACGTTCTGCACAGTTCATTGAATTGGTCTGCTTTGTGATCCAATAGCGCTATGATACGCGGTCACCGCGACGGAAATCAAAGGCGAGAGCGTGCGAGCTGGAGAAAAAGACGAAGACGGACGGACGATTGAAAAGAAATGGCAACTGTCGGATCGTGGAAGTATTTCGACTACACAAGCATTCAATGTACTCACGCCGTGCCTTATTGTGCCTCACTTGACTTTGTTGTTAGTTCCTTTTGTGCTACTTTTTGTCTTTTTTTTCACCCGGCCGAACGGCTCGCTTTGTCCGCTTAATTATTCATTACAACGCTTAACAGCCGCGAGATTTTCTAACCGCCCGGCCTTATAGATTTTTTTGGCGACAATCGTTATGAAAAACTTGTTTTTCAAAATTTTCAAAAATTTTTTGAAAAAAATTCATTTTTTGTAAAATTATGACCCAGGTGGAAAATTCAAATCGGCCCAGTCAAGGCCCGATATTGGCAGCAGATGGTCGACTGTTGACATCCGACTATCGGCGCAATATTGAGAACAAAACACCATTTAACCTTGCACCAGTACTGGTACTTTGACGTCGTCAAAATTATTAAAATTTTTTTATTTTATTTATCAAATTTTTATTTTTTAATTCATTAGTTGTTGATATACTTATTCATATCAATTCGAAATTTTTATTTCAATATTTCAATTATCGAATTGAATTCTCGGTCGAAATTTGTTTGTCATCCGGGAATCGAACCTGAGCCTCCGAAGTGGTTGTCCGTCGCCTTATCTACTGGTCCAATCTGTTTGCGAGTCTTAAGACATTAAAAAACTCACTCATTGATCTATTTATTGTATTTATTTTTATTTTTAAACAATTATTTATTGTACTTTTTGATAAATTTATTGAATAAGTTTATCAATTATTATAATTCAGCAATTGTAAACTTAACTGAAAATTGTCAATGATATTGTTTACTAATAGATCATTAAATTATAGAATTTATATTTAGGTCATAATATTTTTGAATGTCAAGAATAAAGTTTAATATCGTCACATTTCTGATAGGAAAGTTTCAGACAGTACGAATAAAATAACATTGCTCGCCAGTACTGGGCCAGTGTTGAGACAATTAAGCTTTTTCATTTATAGATCAGTATCGGCATTTTGTAGATAGAAAAAATTACCAGCGTTGGAAATCCGGAATCCGGAAAGTTTCATCTTGAGAGTTTTTGTTTTTTGTGATATTGAAACATGAATATTGTAATAAAATATTCGCCCACTTGTTTTTTTGAGGTTCAATTCGATTTAACCATTCAAACAATTTCGTCCGTCAGCATTTCAAAGAAAAGACCATTATTTCTAACTCAAAGACACATTTGCAATTCCCAAGTCCTCCTTTCTTTTCGTACATGGTCACCGTCTATAAATCCTGACAAATGAAAAACGCAAATGCGATTTTCGGATTTTATACCGAAGTGCCGAAGACGCAAGAGAGTAGGAGACATTTTGCGGACGCGCTTTCGTTATTTCCGGATCCAAGGGATGCGAATCCCAGTGAGAGGGACGCAATCAATAAGACATTCGTGACGCGCCGATTATAGTTGTCGGGGATGTAAAAGTGCAAGGGCCAACGGCCAGCCCCATGAATATCTTTCGATAGATTGCACATGGTCCCCCGAATCGCGATCTGACACAGTGGCTATATGATGCTTTCTGTTGGCGCACATCATGAGGGTGGATGGGGTGCGCTCAGCCACGCGTCTCGGTGCGGTTAACTTTTCTCAAATGTACGCTTATGGTAATTCGTCTTATGATGTTCAATCTGCGTAGCCCTTGATATTTATTTTGCTGCAAGTTAATGAAACATTTATCGGCGATCTTCATTCAATTAGTCATTCGTTTTTGTTCATTTTCTGAGTTAAACTTCTGAAAACGACCGAATGTGACAGCTACAAATTTTCGAAATATAATTTCGTTGTCGATTAGCATTTTTCGTGCAGGATATCGACCAGACAATGTGACTGCTTATTTATTTAAATACGGCATCCTGTCCTTTCATGCGAAGATTTATGCATGCCGTTGTGTTAATTGCTAGTCCATTATTCCACGTAATGATATTCCGCGTCGCGCGTATAGGCACAGCGCGTACGTTCGGCGACGGAATATTTATTAATTTTGTGAATATTGCGTTATGCGATATTGGAGATATTTCCGAGCTTGGGCATATATTTACACCGCTTTTTGATAAATTGTTATCGAGGTGTTCTCCGGTTTGCGTTGACAATGTGACTGGTCGAACGAAAAATTGATGCTAATTATTTTCGTTGCGATATTTCATGCAAACAAAGTCCGCTGTCATTTCGTGCCCGCGCCCATCCATTTTGGTTACTCTGGAGAGCGAGAAAATGAAACACAATTTTATGAGTGTTTAAGAATGCACAAAAATAAATAACCTTCTGCACGAGCGAATCTGAAATCAGGTCCTCGACGAAATTGCACTACTGAAGTTGAGATTAAACGAATTGTACTAATTATACTAATTATGTTCATTTTGAAAATTTCACCGCCTGACATTAATTCACTGGTGTCGCTAGTTCTTCACGAAAAATCAATAGTCGAGCTCATTACTCTCTTGCTACACAAAGTTCCTTATTTAAGTACAAGTCTATACCTACAATTTGGTTTAAAAAGTTTTTATTTTTATTTTTTATTTAATTTAAATTTTCTAGTAGAAATTTCGATCGGTTTGAATTGTGAACCTGATCGAACAGTGCGCCTGATTAGGAAATAGTACAGTATATAAAATGTATCATTTTATTAATACTAATATAAATGTAAGTATAATTAATCAACAAAATATTCAAAATTGTTAAATTCATTATCTATTTTTTTTTATTTTCAATGATGAAACGTCTCACATGTAAAAAGACATTCAGTTATTTCAACCTTCCTCTGTAGTAACAAGTTTAAAAAAATTTACTATAATAAAATGGGTACTTGGAAATTTTGATGTTTATTTTTATGAGTGTGTGGGGTGTTTTGATTATTCTTTCATATTTTTTTGTTGCCTGCATTACGATCATAATACTCAGGCAAAACAAAGCCGGAAGCCACATTTCTTCAACGTATAACGGTATAATTCGATTGTCATTCGATTCGCCATGGCTTGTCAGCCTATCTTTCTGCGGCGTTACGAGCAATATCCCTCGAACTTGACCGGATGAAAAGCGTCAGAGCAACCCTTTGGTCGTTTCCTACATAGTTGGTGGGAATGTACGTTTTCGAGGCCGCACTCGAACTCGTTTACTATACGCGGAACGTCAAGAAATCAATGAAATACCGAAAGGGCGTAGCGTGCAATGCGAACCGATGACAGCAAGGGCAGCCGAAAACGTGGAGGAAGGTAGACGGAATTCGATTTCAGAAAAACACGACTTCGAAAAAAGAATGCTGCCAGGCCATCTTTTCAACTCTCATTTTGTCTCCGCGTTCTTTGAAATTCTATCAGACCAATTTCTATCATGCTTTTCTACGATAATGTAACAACTTTTTCGGACGTTGACAATCCAATGGACTTTGCGAATTTCAGCGTAATCGAATCTTGTTTATCATTCCTTGAAAAACGTTTGCGTCTTTTTTAAAAATAAATAAATAAATAAATAAAAAATTTATTGTTACAGATTACAGATTTTAAAACTTTTAAGTGGATTTTTTTTTATTTTCAATGAACATTTTTTCCCATACAGTTCGACAATTTTTTCTTCAAGGAATAAAAAGACGACAAATTGTCGTCAGTGATTGCAAAGAAGTCCGGCTTAAAATTAGGTCGAATGTCCTCTTTTTTACTTTCAATTACGAAACGCGAAAATTGAAAACGGAAACTTGCGAAACGGCTTCACCTTCATCGTGACGGCGTTTCCATCGTGTACTTTGATGAATTATAGATTTTCATTTCGGACAAACGGAGAGCCCGCGCAGCTGGATAAAGCATCGATGTCGCCCGATTAGTATTCCGCATTAAAAATCCGAGCCCTTCTGCCACGAAAAATCTATTTAAAAGTTTGATTAAGAAAGAGCCCGGTATTATTCTCATGCTAATTATGCACTTGGATATCGCGCTCCTGAAATTACGTCACGATGGATATTCACAAACTATATGCTTCTTTTTATCTGACTCGTTCTTAACTCATTTTTCGATCTACTTCTGAGGATCCTTGCGTATTTATTAATTTTTTTTTCCAAATCGCTTTACTTCAAATTATTTGCTTGTATTTTTCTTCCACCTCGACTGCAAACCAAGTAGAAGAAGCAATTCCGACAAAATCTTTGCTCTTTTTGGAACGACGAAATTGCTGAATTTATATTAAATATCGAGGAACGGTATAACGTCAAGGTTTCGGCACGGTACAATTACGACGCCCGCCAAGTAATTTGCTGAAATAGTAGACTGATGATAGTTTTTTTTATAGCAAACGGTAGATTTTTAATAAAAAATTTTATAGAATTGCAAATATCTTATAAAGTTGAACATTTGTAAATGATGAACGTTTTTTTTAACTGCAACATTAAAATTTCATATAATTACACTACAAAGTTCAGCGGCAGTTTTTTAATTAAACATCATCAAATATTTCTTTAGGTATAGGAAAAATATTGAACTTCAATTCATCTCTATAATTAATAAAAACGTTTTAAATTGCCCGTTTCTATTTTTTGATTGAAAGTTGTAATGGTCAAAAAGTCACATTCTTTACCGATCATAAAAAGCATGAAATTATATTCACAAATTAATTTAAATGAGTCATTAATTTTGTTTACAGTATTTTTGTAAACGATTAGCAAGTGTTTTGCGCATGAAACCATCAGACGTGTTGCAAAAAGCTAGACAGTCCGTCCATTAATATCCGCAGCGCCAATCCATAAAGCATTTCTCACAGCGTATCAGTGTCAGAAGATCAGGAGATTAATTACAATGTTGTTATTTATTGCCAGAGTCTATCGCGCATTCACGGCCCGTTGCCTCATGTAGGTTAATAACGTGACATAGTCCGGGAAATGGGATTCCAAGACAAAGCATCGACTCGGAGAATGCGGGAAGATTGTGCGTGCCCGCTGCGTTTTGCGGAAACAAATAGCTGACGTGATTAGTTACGTGTACCTTTGGCATTGTTCATGCGACTTGCCAATCGGTGCCGGCTTTCAGGCCTAATTGACGGCGCATTGTCAATTGAATTATTACTTTTTGGGCGTGCAAAGTCGACGTGTAATTGACGACCGATTCGTCTGAAAATCATACCCTGCTTATCATCCAGTTAATCGAGACTGATCGAGTTAGTTACTTGGCCGGATCACAATCTTTGATTTGATATACTAAGTGGATAGGATGATACCAACGGCTGTTTTCAGAACTAAATCAGAATCATTTTATTCACATCTTATTGTATCATTGTTTGGCGAGCGATTGTTCTCAAATTATATAAGCCAGATCGAATTATGTTTTGTAATTCATCGCTTCAAATAATAATCATGACTAATTATATTAAGGGACATTGTAGATATCAACCATGTTGTGGAGAACAAGTTTGTGTTTCTGTATAGAATTAAATATTGACTTTTTGTATTAACAATAAAAAAACCATTGTTGACAATCCATTCATTCTAACATACAGTTTTTCAGATTGCAAACATACGTATAGAGAAAAACGAAAGAAAGAGTGTTTATAAGAAATTTGGGACACAACAACACTATAATCTATCGATATCGATATTCATCTATCGATAACTCATAATCGCCTGTCTATGAAAACAAATATGTAAATCAACGAGTAGCGGTTAGCATAATGAAAGTTGCATCACGTGCGTGCATGTATGTTCTATACATATGTATCGACAAGCAGGTATCAGAAACTTTTGAAGCTGCGTTGGTTTTCGTGACTATGTGGATATATGTATGTATACTAATGCGACGTGTATATACTTTAAACGTCGTGTACATTGCTTTTGAAACTCAGAAACTCTTTCATCTGAACCATTGCGGAAACACTTAACTAACCTGTTAATATATATGAAAAAATAAAATACTAAAACGTTAAAAAAATGTTTACCGATAATTTTAAAAAGTTTCAAAACACTTGGTGCACAAACGGTCTAGTTGATTTAACTAGTTATTTTTTCATCAGAAAATACACGTGAAAAATTTAATTATGTATAATTTTACAACTGAATAATACACAATCACTTACAGCCCAGATTTGATTATGATAAAAAATGATGGGCTAAATTAAAAACTTTTACAGATCAGAAACTTGGGGATCGGATCACAGATCATCGACAGTGAGCCTTGAAACGAACACGGCGTCTGAAAAGCAAAACGTACAGCAGAGGGCGGTCATGGTTGGATTGACTTGCGATGATACTGGCGAGATAAAACATCTTTCGCAGATGTACGGCGCGACAAGGACAACAGAGGAGTGCAAGTGAGAGGGTTTTGCTGATAGGTCTACGCGTATGTACGATGATGTGGGTGCGCAGAAACGTGAACTTGATGGGCAGTGCGTATCGATCTGGTCACATTACGTGCGTGTGAGTTGGGGTCGCGCGCGGACCAATTGGAGGGCCAGTTCTTGGCGTTCCCATCGCTACTCCTCGTGTGTCTATCGTTCGCTTATTTCTTTTGCTCTCTACCATCTTCAGTACGCACGAATACGCAATGCGAAAACTCACGCTCGATCGCCTCGGTTGATAACACTGGTAGCTGTGCACTACTATGGCGGACGCTATCGGCCATCGCTAAAATTTTAACAAATTTATTTATTCATTAAATTTTTTGCTGAATTTAAATTTATATGAAAACGAAATGTAGAGATTAGTGTGATATCTAACTTCGATGTAACTTAAAATATGAATCATACAATGTAAAAAAGTACTGTCGTTGGTATTAATTTGTCTCCAATATTAATCATGAAAGACAACAACAAGTCGATAGATATATAGCGACAGGAAATTAAACGAAAAGGACGAACCGTCCTCTCACGAAGGGTCCTCCGACTCAAATCTCAGCTTTCGTTTGCATCTCTTTTCTAACATCCGCAAGACCACCCTCTTTCTGGACCAAAGGACGAGGTCGAGCTTGTTCGAAAAGAGATGGAATGCTTTGAAAAGACTCAAAATTACTTTCTGGATAAGCTGGATTAGGCTCGCTCTCGTGCCGCGCCCCAGATTAGACCGGTGACACTCGCGTTTGTTTTTTATGAAAGAGACTTTTTTTGCCGTCACACCGTTTTTCGCGAATTTTATTCCAAGCAAAAACGGGATAGCCATCTCTGGCAATCGCATTTCGCTTAATACTTTTCAAACCGCTCATTCTGATTTTTCATCGGGATATAAAATAATTGATTCCATTGCAAAATATAAACCAAGTCGTACAAATAATTTTTTTTTACTTAGTCATGAAAAAATTTAAATAAGTCTTATTTTTCAAATTTTTATAAATAAAATTATATTAATCAATAAAATATTAATATTAATAATATTCACACTTTTTGCGGACAATTTTAAACAAAGCTATAGCCATAATACAGAAAAGTCAATAATGTTGAAATACATTGCTCACATGGGGACAGAATTGAGTTTGAAAAGAATGAAATTATTTTATATTGGAACATCAACCGAATACGTTTTAAAAATTAATTACTCAAATTTTTGTGTTCATTTTTACCTGGGTTTGATCGCGGATACTGAGTCTAAAAAAAAACATTAGATAATAATGTTTTCAGATTTTCTAAATAAAAACAAATCACGTTTGCATATCGAATCCAGTCGCATTGATAGGCACCGCATAGAGTGAACTTTAAGAGGGTTGCTTTGTCGAGGCGTTCGCTACCCTTTAAACCGCCTCCTTGTTCGTCTCTCCTTGACGGTGCGCGCGTTGCCCTCGTCCCGCGCCATCTCCGGCGTCTTTCGCGGTCCTCTTGCTCTCTTTCTACGTCTTAAACTTACCCCTGCACCCGCGAATCCCGAAAAGCTCTGTGCTTGACGAAACTCGAGGGCGAAACCAAGGAGACCAGATTAGAAGGGGCGAGTGAAGCCTGCCTCCTGAGATCCTACACTTCTTATCGTAGGAGGGAGGACAAACGGAGACGATTCCACATTTAGTCTTTTTTATCAGTTTTCTGTAGTGATTGATAAAATATCGATTTAATTACTTAAAAATAGAATTCCATATCATACTTGTGTTATACTTCAGCCATTTTACTCACACTGAAAAGTAGAATTAATGAAGAAAATGAAACTATTATTTTTTAATGATTTGAGAATTAAAATAGAAACGAGAAAAATAATAGACAATAAACATTTATTTACCAAGAGGTAAAAATTGGAAGTGTAAAAGTTTCAATTTTTAATTTTAATGCCTGGGAGAAAAATAGTTGTACAAAAGTTGCACAAATGGAGGGTGCATTTGATAAAAGTGAAAGTATCATATTTTGGCTACCTTATTTTCTATACTGAAAAACTCGAGAACAAGAATTTGTTAGAAGTTGTATAGGTATATAAGTATACATGATTCGAAGTACCATATTTCGAAAGTAAATAAAAATTTTATGTTTATCTCGAAATGTTTTTTTTTTCTAATGCATCATAATAATCGATGATTTCAGTTTATAAAAATGTACAATTTTCATCATGCTCCGAGATAAATAATCCTGCATCGACGCATGTAAATGATTCGAACCACCAATTTTGCAAGCCGGCTTTCACCATGATCATTCAGCGTTTCAATTAAGGAATGTTATATTCCATCCTGCTTGGACACACAGTGCATCGATGTTAACTGGGCATGCGTAGTCGGTAGCGGACATGAACTTTGCTGCACAACCACGAGTATGCTTACACATTTACACACTGAAAACAGAGAACACACATAGCTTTTCACCACACGCTAGTCGTAAAATTTGCTAAACGATGTAAATAATTGATAGGAACAGTTGGACAGTTTTCAGTTATTTTTCACGCACGGGCATAATTCACGTGAAATTTATAGCCACTGCTCAATTACGCAAAATATTGTCAAAAAAGCAGTGAACAATTCAGCGCTCCTGCCAGGAACCCCTAAATCACGACTAACACGGCGAAGTTCGCTCTCGCGTAGTCATTCAGCGCTTCCTGTTGGCTTTTCGTTTGAATTGAGCGATCGTTTAATTATTGTCCCCTGCATCGTTTTACTTGTTTTTGCTCAAGTATTCATTACAACCTCCAATTTATCAAAATATCAGTAAATGAACAGTACATTCGAAATAAAATTCAAAAATTCTTTTCAAAAGGGTAACGATTGCTCATACACGATGTCATATATAACATTTCACTCTCGGGAAAAAAGTATATAAAGTTAATTTTGTTAAAATCATGTAAAATAAAATGTATATGCACGAATTTCTTACAAATTGTGATGTGATAGATAATAATAGAACGGAATTTCTGTAATTATATGCTTATATGTATAGGGGTACGGCAGAAAAACATTCACATTTATCGTAAGAAGGCAAGAAACAGTAATTACGAAAATATTTTTTTTGGTTTAAAAATCTAATTTCAGGTACCTAGGTATTCTTTCCTAGTTTGTTTTAGTCTGGCCAGTTTCAACCTAATCTAGGCTATTATACCTTAGCCGGGCTTGTTCCAGCAGAGTCTAAAGTAAATCAAAATAACAAATTTAATAACGTGAAACTAAGGGATTTTCTAAAAGTCCCGACTCAACAAATGTATATTTTGAAAATTCCGAAAATTATGAAAAAATTAAAAAAAACTCGTACTTTTTCAATTATTGGAAAGGTTTGATAGTTAGAAAAAAAGTAAATGCAAAAAAATTGTTTTTCGATGATGATGTCATGCGGCCGTTAAAACTGTGGATGAAAAACATTTCAACTTGGTCAAAATTCGGTCGTTTATGGATTTTTTTCATTATATCATCGGCTGAGCACCACGCTTCTAGTAAACGCATCAAAAATGTGGTATCGATAAGGTTTTCCTTCCATCTTTATTCATTACTATAGTGTGAAATGCACGATGCATCATATAGTTCGTAGGTACGTTACAGACTCGAACTTGGAATAGGTGTGCAAGCAGACAGGAAGACACTATATAGCGTAGTTGGAGAGTCCTCGCCGCCGCAACATTACGCTGATTGCCTGAATTATCCGCAACCAGCAACCCTACTGCAACTAGTCTGCTCGCTACCCTTCTCATCTATCTCGCTCGCAGACTCTCTCATTCGGTCGAAACTATATGTACTTGTGCAACGCGTACATGCACGCCTATATGTGGCACATGCATCGCGTTCCTATATTCAACTCAGGCGTGTATATTTGCCTCGAATGTTATATGCAACACACGAATCCCGCGAATATATGCGCTTAAGTGCGTATCTTTTGGCCGCTGACGGGTTAACGAATGTTCGACGAGAATTACGGAGGAGAAGACTGATGAAAAGACTGCGCGAAACAAAATGAACGCGACCGAAGGAAATCTGAAACTCGTCCGGAAAGATAATGCCGATTGCATTCCACTAATGGTGAGAGGAAAAAGAGGTGCGGCAACGTAAGAGAGCAAGTGATCCGGAAAATCTTGCCAAAAGGAATTAAATTCCGCGGAAAATAAAGTGTTACGAAATTGGAGCCAGAGTTGCATGTCTCGAATCTGCTTCCTTTCGCTTCGGGATGAAACAAAACTCCACCGTGATTCGGAAAATGATGGCACGGAAACGTTTAACGACTTCCACGTTCTTTGATCTTACGCTACGACTTTTGATCAGATATCACAGCGGATTGCATGACTTGATTACTAAGTGGGCTCGTACTTAAGTTTTTGTAAATTTTTGTCCAAAACGTCAGACGATGAAATAAAATTAACTCATTTCACACAAAATATGAAAAAAGACACATTTTAGAGGTTAAATGAAAGAAAAATTAACTTAATTTGTTTTAAAAACTATAACTCATTTTATGATGTGAGAAGGGTAGGTAAATTGAAAAATTAACCAGATTTGCGTAAAAAACTAAAACATTTGATTATTGCTTCCAGGTAATTTTGTGACTGAAGTTTTTTCAAGAAATGTATATTATCATTTTGGCCATTTTCCACTTACCTAGCCAACGTGCACAAACCAAATGTTTGAATTTAACGAATTCAAATAACGTTGCGCCTAGACAACCCTATAGTATGTAGTGGATTTGGGTGAAGTACATTAATCAACATAATAGTTATGTTGAACCCTTCATCCAACGATGCGCGTGAACGTCGCCGAAATGAATTCACGACAGAGGAGATTGTCGAGTCACCCTCCCATCCCCGGTGATAAGCCGAACTCATGAGCCGTGCAATTTTATTAATCCGCGTACAGCAGATACACAGCTTGGAAACAATATTGACAGGGTCACAACCGCTGAAATTTATGAAACCAACTTTCAACATAAAGTGCAAGTAATATAATAGATCGACAGCACACTGCGCCGTTTAATATTCAAACCCCGAACGATAAGTAATAAATAATTTATCACTTGTCTTATTGTCTTGCTTACTCATCTTTTTCATCATATTTTCTCTATCATGATACATTGCAATTGGATGTGTGTCTGCTTTGGCCAAATTGATGAACTTACAAATTCAATTTTGAGATGTTATTTCATGGCATCAGATTGTACACACCTGATATTATATTTTGAACAAATATAAACAATTTATTTGAATCTAAAAATGTTACTCAGTGAACCTTTATCGATGTTTCTTCTTGAAAGCTTACAGGAAACTGGAGTATTCTACGCCAGTCAATATCGTTATTCGATCGTATAGCGAGAAAAGATATTGTATGAGGAATTGAACTGCGTGACGATAGAGAATGAGAAGAAGACTGCACTTAAAACAGGCGAGCTGTTATCTTTAGCACACTTGGCTTTTCGATTTTGCTGACACAGTGACACGAAGCTTGTCGGTCGAGGCCATCCATGGACTGTCTGATAAATAGAACGCAACGGATAAAGAAACGGAGAATCACGACTCTGTCACAATGCCGCAACGGAAGAACGAGGGAGCTTTAATTTCCCTCACAGTTCCTGGTAATTACTGAGTGCCACGTCTCGATAGCCATCTCCATCTACGGCTACAATGGTCCTGGCTCCAAAACACCCTCTTCCCCTCAACGTCGACCCTTGTTAACGACAAGCCCTTGTTTGCTACCAGTTATCTGACTTTTGCTTAGAAACTGTACTTTTCTTTTCCCTTTTTTGAATTCTTTTTGTAAAACAATTACGTTTGTTCATTGATTGTAGGTCTCCATTCATGCTAATTATCTCAATTACATCTGGACAGTCTATTTGTTTTGGTCACAACACTTTCAGCAGTGTACCTTTTTATTAAGAAAGCCATTCCAGGTGTCTGAATTCGATATAAATTATTTATCGATATCAACCAAATATTTTCTTCAATTTTCAAAAACTGGAATTTGTAAATTGAACCACCAGCGAAAGTGTTGATTATCGCGGGCACGATAAATTACTATACCGTGATGTAGTATATTATAGAAGTTCACACAATTGCTAATCCTTGCAGTATCCCCCTTTCCTTCCTTTTCCAAACTGAAGACGACGTTGTCAGAAGTGAAATACTGGCTACCAATTCGAAACAGTCTAAAGTCCTTTCAAGGTACACGAACAAGTCTGGAACCTGCAAACTAGTCGCCCAAGTGTCACCAAGAATTTGGTGCACCGACGCGTTAATCTTTGATGAGAAGCTTGATGTTCGAGCGCCGAGTACTGGGGTACTTCATCAAGTTCATGATTGAAACATTGATTTAAATCAAGAAGATCAATATGCACTAGAACTAAATTTCAATTCATTAAAAGTTTGACGGCACGCGGCTATATATTCAATGGGAACTAGACGCGGCCTGGTGAATATTCGCCGAAATTTCAATGAAAAATTTTACACGCGCCATACTTTATCTCCGACGAAATCGAGTTGCAACACGATTGAGAAAGAGATTCAAATCCTAATCGGTTCTTTATACATGACGTTTTAATACGTCATTGAACTATGCAAAAAGCGGAAAGTAAGGAAGGAAGTGACGCAGGAACCTCTGTTGCAAATCTCGAGGACTTACTTGGTTCATAACTCTCGCACGCGTTCCCCACGTTTCTGCCCCAATCGGCGCCATAAATACCGGAGTGCAGAGGAAAGAGGAAAAGCAGCGACTGAGTCGCAGTCGACGTAATGCTAGGGTGTACCGATTCCGGGACTTTAAAACAAATATATCGTGCGTAAATCCAGCGCGAATATAAAAAGTCACTTCGATGCTACACAGGATGACTTTCAGCATCGAGGGTCCTGCCGAGCAAATCGCAGTCGCTTTACTTTACATATTTTGTACCAAAGTGCTTATGTCAACATGGCTAAGAAAAAAAAAAAGAATTCACTTGCGCCCTTTTAAAAACTCATTTATTTCTCTTCCGAAGATTCTTGCCAACTTTCAGTCACGGGGCAAATTCATGAAAGATTTTATTTGAACAACAAGTTCCAGCTATCATAATAATCTGAATAGTTGAAAAGCCAATAAATTTAATGAAATTATTCATATCAATTGGATTCTAAATTTTAATTCAATGTTCGTTTGATTAAATTGAAACAAAAGTGCATATCTTTTTATTTATAGTTACCTCGATACAGTGAACTGAATAAATTTCACGTGTGGTTAAAAATAGGTTGAAAGCAATTATAAAAAACAAACAAGAGGAGGAGGGACTAGAGAGATTTTAATTTAAAATTTTAATGAATCCAAAAAACCTCATCAAGAAAAACAAAGTGACCTACCATATAGCTCATCTCGGCAGTATCATCAATGAATTATATGTCTCAGACCCTCGTCGAACGAGAACTATTTTGATGGTTAAAGTGAGAACGTTAATGCAGAAAAAAACGATAATAAATGGAATAAAGTAACCTACTTTCTCTCTTGTTATCGTTCTATGTACATTCGCGTTAATTAAAAAGCGCATGTGAAAAAGGAAGCGAAAAAGAAGAAAAACTCAAACGTCCGTAAGAGTAAAAAAAAGTGGCTAATGATGTTCTATATTTCTGACTTCTATACACTTTTTCCTACACAATTTCTCTAAGTGCAGCTCCAGATCCAATATAATTCCATTATAAATTAAGCTGCTCGTACAACACGTGCCTCCTTCATTACGTCGAGTACCGCGCATAACGAGGCGGGTTAATCAGAGCCGATAGTTCAATATGCAAAAGAGAAACGCGCGTTAATATGTGCGCGTGCAAGGGGATGCAGTCGAAGGAAACGCGCTCGCGGCAAAAAAAAAAGGTCTGAAGACGGAATATTGGTCGCTGGATTTTTCGTTCGCGTCCCCACCACGGTGCTGAATTCGCGACTGAATAGGCCCGCAGATACCGCGGCATTCTGTCTCTATTGCTCAAATGACGCAGAAAAGTGCGGTGAACTGAGGCAGGCGCCAAAACATTTTGCAAAACAAATTGCTCCGAAATCGCTTGTTTGAGATTGACGTTTCATGTCGACGACATTTTTCTCGTTCGCACCGAGGGTGAAAGTCATTTGACAGCAAGTATCCCGGAGAGAGAAATTAATTGTCCTTTCTATGCATTACTATCTTTAGCTGAAAAAAATAATAAATACTGAAACTCCATTCTATATAATAATTTTACATTTTGAAATTTTAAATTTTGTTTGTGATGTTTTTTTTCAACTTTTTTAAATTTAATGCAAAGTCTATATTGATTAATGTTTTTAGGTACATTTATTTAGGTACACTGTGTATATGGTCAAAAGTTTTGTCGGATGCAAAATTCACCCTTGACGGTATCATAGCATTGTTCATCGCGCGATCAAAGAAACACCAGTGCAAGACACTCCTCTCAATGTCACTATCGCACTGTGTGCTGCACTTCAAGCGCAACTATGATAAATAGAGATATATACAGATTGAGAAGCCCCTTATATTTTACTCTACTTGTGACCAGCGACGTTCAAAGGCTTTCACTTTTTGTTAAAAATAACATCAGTTTTTTTCAATAAAAGACTAAGATCAATGAAAGTTTCGATATATGGAGTGAAAAATAGTTCACGATCTCAAAGTCTCTTACCTTCAATGGCCTGGAGTGTAGCAAACAGATATCCTTCGGAATGTGTGTCAAACAAAATCCACAATCTGAAACAAAAATACATTTCGCTTTTGTTCATTTTGTGTCGTGTAATATGCTACTATAAAATAACAGCTTTACATAAATATTAATTAAAAAAATGTTCGACGAAATTCCACACCGCGTACAAAGTTTAATTTTATACAGAAAGCGTATAAAAATATCAAAATGTAAACGAAAAACATTTTGTTGGAAAAAAGAACGGAGCAGGAATTGAAAACAGTAATAATGGAAAATAATACGTATACAGTAGCAAGGGAAATAGTCGAGAGAAAATGAATGATCGGGCCGGAGCAGAGGAGATTCCGCGGCAGACCGGTTGAGCATATGCAGCCGTATGGGCGTATGTGGAATTCAGGTTCCGTGAATACAACGAAAATTTGCGACGTTGGGTAATGTAATCTGAATAACTGAATCGAGATGTTAATTTTTGGTAAATATATTTGTTTGGTGTAGGGCTATGTACGGAATTGTTTGGGATAAAGTTATTGGATTATGATGTTCAGGTGACTTATTATATTTTGATATTATCATTCGGGGATATATTCATGATTCATAAGTAATATCATCTCCAGCGATATTATTACGGTCTTCACAAATAGGATGCAAATAACGATTTGTTGGTTTTGCTGGCTTTTAATGATTTTCAAACGGAACTTTATTTTTTTCGATGGAACAAAAACATGCTGAGGGAAGTTTCAAAATATTTGTAACTAACTGTTAACTAAAGATTGGACGAGCGAAGAAAAAGATTTCGCGGTAGACCGGCCAGGCATATATGTGTACAGAACGACCGTGTATATAAGAAAAGTAAGTTCATGAATACGGGAGTATTTGCGTAGGGTGTAATGATACACGGTGATTCAGTATGCGGAAAAGCGCATGCGTACACCTACGGCGGAGGCAACGGAAAATCCGCGCGGAGCAATGCCGGCGGGCTTGATACGGTATGCGTGGTTGTCGCTCGGATGAATGCGGACGGTGCCCCACCACAGCTTCTAATATTTTGCGAGGAGAGCGCGTTCTGCTACGTGCTGGGACTGTGAATCGCTTGCCCAAATCAGCAGCCAAATTCGAACTGGATCGCTCGCGGCACCAACGTGGACCCAGATTGGAGATTGAGTGCATGACCAACGACCCTATTATCCCATCGATTCTTAACACTATATTGTGTTACGTGACACATTTTTTTAGTTCATTTTTCCATGCTATACACAGAGAGAAATTTAATGTTTTGAAACCTTAACATTAAATTAAAAGATATAATAACTTGAAAAATTGTATAGTATTATAAGTTAATATTATGGTTTGATAGCTCAAACTAGAAAAGTGGAATCATAAGGTGAATATCAACTAATAATTCTTTTTTGTTTGTCATATAATACGTTAAATTTCTACGATTGAATCGTCCACGCCAACTGAACGATAGGATAATCGCGCGCATAGTGCACATAGGATAATCCTATGCGCGCTAAAGATTGCGAATGTCAATATTTCTCATACTTTTTATTTTTTATTATTTATTTTAATGAATAATAACTTATTTTAATATTAAATTGTTTAAATATATTTTTTTATATATATGATAATGAATATGATAATAAAAATCAAAGTTTATATACGCGTTATAAAATGTCATCGCGTTATATTTCTAGAGTTAAATGGTTCGATTCATTCTACCAACGCCATAGGATAATCCTATGTCCATCAAGGAATGAAACTTCAACGCAGTCAACTAATCATACGAACAATTTTGAGGAATTGTCTTGTAACTATCAAGGTACAATAAGTTAAATTTCTTGAAATCATTCCTAAACCGTGTTTGAAGTTTCAATAGTTAAATTTTATCATATTATAGGTTGAATTTTATTGTTTTATTCCACGATAAAATTTTATTTCGTAATGTTAAAATCACATGCTTTGAAACCATGAAATTTCTCTCAGTATAGATGATCCTGTACAGTGTATTTTGTTCGGATGTTACTACGTTGGTCTGAATATGAAAAAAGTCGAGTAAAACTGCACTTGATCGGAAGATGAACTCTTTGATATCAAAGAGATTTTTGGTAATTTTAATATTTATGTTTTTAAGTATGAAATTGAATAGTTACGTTAGCCTACTTACATTGAATTTCTAGTAAATTTAAACAAAAGAAAATGACCATGTAAAAAATAATACATTTTTATTAGAAAAATATACGAAAAAATGTTGATATTGTGTTTAAAAGCAAAACCAAATAAACCAAATGACAACCAATTTTATTTCAATTTAATAATCTACTGATGATGTTTTGTTTACGATAAAAATGTAGTTTCGTTCATTTAGTTATATTTTTCGTTTATTTATAATTGCTGTATTGTTTTACATCAAAATGTATTTATTTTTAATTATTAAGTTAAATTGTTTATTATGAAGTATATGTGAAGGTATGATAAGAAATTTTTATCTACTATTCTTTGATCAGATTTGAACAATAAAATGAATAAAAATGAGAAGTACTCAAATTCTGTTCGATCTGAACGGACGAATATAAATACAATTACGAAAAGTTACATGTAGTTCATTACTCTTTTTCCAACAAAAAACGAATTTGCAAACCGGCGAATTTTCGTGGAATTCCGAAACATTGCCATTCATTCATTGCCCCTGCCAAAATGATCCAATTTTGTTCAAACGAGCAAAGCAAACTTGGACAAAACATTTTTGAGCTTTTCTAATTGCATTCGTGTGATCGTATTTTTTTAATTAAACCGCCGAAATAAAATGTAAATACTTCGTTTGGTAACTATCGTCCAAGTGTATAATATTAAACGACGCTCGTAATTCGCAATACAGTTTGCTACAATTGCGAGTTCATCGCCAATTTTTTTTTTTTTTTTTTTTTTTTTTTTTTTTTTTTTTTTTTTTTTTTTTTTTTTTTTTTTTTTTTTTTTTTTTTTTTTTTTTTTTTTTTTGTTTTTTTCGAATTTCAAATTAGTCGGTGTGCTTTGTTCTGGCGCGTGGTATTGTGGTTGGCACGGTATTTTAAAACTGAACTCTTCTGTCATTGATGTTTGGAACATGTGCACATGTGTTCGCGATCGACGATTTTTCACGTCTATTGTTGACGCCCGCGGCCTTGCACAAGTTTGAAAACGGAATTATGTCAATTTTCGCATCATTAATATCGGGTCATTGATCGCGTCCACGGTAGCTGTGCCATGCAACAATGAATATCATACACGATTCGTGTAATTAAGGCACACAACAATTTATACAACCCAGAGATTGAGTTTCCAAAATTGATTATCGATTACGTTATGTAACAAACAGTTGGCGCTTGTTTGCGTATTCGGCGGATCGCAAAATGACAAATTATAATATAATATATTGAACGATAATACATAAATCAAATGAATTGCCATCAACATCTACACATTTTCCCAAGTAGAAATCCAATCGGGCATGCCATGCCATGAACCAGGGCCCGGTCTAGTTTAAACCGGGAAATCTCGATGAAAGGAATACTGACTGGGCCCTTACCAGGTTCCAGTCAGTATTCCCGACTGGGTATTGGTACAGTTCGACACGCCGGGCGTTCCTAAGGGCCTGACCGGGATTCCATTTTCGTTTTTTTTAAATTTAATTACATAAAATATTTATATTGTTAGTTTATTTAAATTTTGTGAGTTGGAACATTAATTAATAAATCATTTTGCAATTATTAATTTATATAACTAATCTTATAATTAATAACAAATTTTGTATATTTTTGACACACATACATCGTATGAGTGAGTTTCCCAATAAGGAGCATAGATTGGAAAGTCCTCATAGACTAGTGGATAAGAAGCTGACGACTAGTTTTAGTTAAAAATGATTAAAAATTTTTTTTCTAGTCCTAATATCATCCTTATAAAAGCCTACGACAGCTATCTGTCACTCTTGATTGAGACAACATCTCAATTAATTAATTTAATGTATAACCAGATAAGTCATCTAAGAGCTCTTATGAGAGCCGTTATGTACTGCAATATTAGAAAGCGAATTTTGGTTTTCTATATGCTTATACCACCAATGAATGTAACAAATTTGATACTGATTTTGTTAAATAAACATTGTTTCAAGAAAAAAAAAAAAACTAGTGGATAAGACAATGTTCTATCACTGCGGAGGCCTGGGTTCCTGGGAATCCTCTAACATCGAATCTGGTTTTTCCATTAGAAACCTCAGTTTGAATGGCTTAAAAATTAAAATAAATTAAATAATAAATTTAAATTTTATTAATTAATTATTTAATAATTTTTTTGTTTATTTATTTTTAAAAATGGTAATCCCGGCCAGGCCCTGGTCGGGCCCTGGTCCGGTTAAACAGGATTTCTGGCTGGATCCTAAGGGACGCCAGGCGTGACGCTCTTACACAGTGCCATCCTAGGATTCCATGCCGAGTCCTTTTCTGGTCGCATGGTTTCCTGGTCAGGCCCGGTTTCAGCCCGATCGATATTTCTACTTGGGTTTTTTTCAATCCAGACTTATTATGAAGCTTATTCAATTCCACACAAACAGGTTGAAATCATTTATATTTTAATGTTTCATTAATTTAAATTAAATTGAATAATAAAATATTAAAAAACCAAATCATATTTTTATGACAAACTTATAACAAAAATGCCAAACTTACAACACCGACAATTACATTTTTATGATGAAAAAAAGTTGCATAACAAAAATATACAACATAAAATATATATATAACATGAAGTTTAATATTTTTAATTTGTCTTCAACCTAAAACAATGTTCACTTAAGATCGGTAATATTCACTTGAATTAATAAACAAGTTTGTAATAAGCAAAGACAAAACTATGACCAAAGATGACATGTAGGAAATCCAAAATGAGTTTTGAGTGATGGCCAAGTATTCTCGGCTAAGATGGAGCTAAAAGAGTAAGAAGTGCGCTTACACGCACATCAGCTTCAAGTCTGAATACCTGTACTCGCGCACAACCTCGCTGTATACTGTCGGGGCTTGAGATAAAGAGAGATGGCAAGACTACCAGAGAAGTGTGTGGGTGCACTCACACAAGTACAAAGGAGAAACTTACAAAGTGAAACACAGTAAGAGGTAGAAGGCGAGTGGGAGTGCCCAAGATGGCGCCACAGTGAGTGGCGTGGTCGAAGGGAAGAGAGAGGAGAACACGATGTAGGTGGGAAGGGTGGAAGATAAATGACGTGTCCACCACTACCAGTGCCACGAAGACGCGGCGAATGAGCCAAGACGATGGGTGCCTCCATTAAACATAAGCTGCTCGCTTGCTTACCCTCTAACCTTCCACTTTCCAGTTAGGAAACATTGGTCTTTTTTACTATACAGGCAAATTTCATCTTTGTTTCAAAGTTTCTATCACACTGAAAAAAATGCTACCTTGAATCAAGTATATTTAACTTGAATTAAGAAGCAAATATCCTCACATACATTTAAGAATATATATACTTCATTCCAGTCAAAACGAGTTGACAAAAGTAAAAATAAACTTCATTCAAGTGAAATATACTTAATTTAAGTAGATTTTCACAAGTATATTATATACTAAATAAGTCATTGTTCAAAAATTCCTCCATACATAACAAACTATTTTATGATATGTATTTAGGAAACGTTCAAATAAAAAGTTAACTCAGGTATTAAAAAAATATTTCATTTTAAGAGACTCTCTTAAATTAACTCGTTTTTAATTTCAAAATTACAGAAAGAAAACTTTTATACCACAATCAATTTAATTCGAACCGTTTTTTATAATTTGATCGTTATATTGAATTCTCAGCCAAATCTACACGCCTAACTTGGCGCAGAACGGAGCAACATTGTACTTGATTTCAATTAATCTTACACCTCGCGCGAGCATCTTGAGCGCAAACAAAGATACAACGATATAATTCAAAAACGATAGCTTGCCTAACGCAGAAGCATCGCACACAATAAGACGACGACGGAGGTTTACGAGTTCACGGCTCCCTGAACCGCGAACAGCCGCGTTATGAACTATCGGAAGACACATTAGCGCAAATCTGCGAAGCCAATAACTCGGCTCGTCACACGAAATAAGGGATAGGTGGTGGCGGTGGCAGACAAAGTCTGAGTTTGCACCGTGCAACCAACAAAGATGGAAGCACGAGCCGAGAATGCTCCACTAAATTATTCTCCGATTAATAATCTGCACGTTACACGCGTGATCGGTCCTTTATTCAGGTTCCCATCTACACTCGAGTATCAGGTCGCCCTTGGCATCGCATAAGGTTAGGCATTTATCGCTTCGCTGCCGGATTGACCGTTGAGTCGTTTCACTTGCTTCGTTAGACCCCTGCTTCTTGCTAAATTATTTGTAATCGGGACTGACCATGGGAAAAACGATCAGATACCTTGTCATGAATCACATATTTCGTTTTGATAAAAATTTTTTGTGTAATGAAAAAAGAATTGTCTATAAAATCTACCAAAATCACATGGAAAAAAAATTTCCATCAGGGTGCCCGCGGTCGAGGGTAGAAGTAATTCAATTGAAAAATGATTTTAATTAAAACGAAATTAACAAACGTTACATTTTGTAGAATTACTGAAATGAATGCGACGAAATAAAAAAACTGAGAGACATTCAACTGTGAGTCATTTGTCGATTAAACATCATTTAGTACAAATCAAGTTCTCACGTTCATGAAACAGTAAAATGGAGAGAGAAGCGTGGTCTTTGAAAGAAGCCGGTGAAACGGTTCACTGACGCCTATAATCAGAAAGACGGGGTAATAAAATTGCACCGATGAATGACCGTGGGTGGAAGAAAAAGGGGAGGTTTTACTCATCACGAAAAAAAAATCATACTTTTTTTTTCGAATTATTTTTGCTACAATGATAAAAGCATGTGAAAAAAAAAAATCCCCGCCGATTACTTTTACTATCCGATTTATTTTGCAAAATCCAAATTAGTAATGACTTCATCTCAATACACGCGCTTATATCAATCAAAACCCGTACAGTGCTTTATGTTCAACTTCAATCGTATAGCAGCTATTCGGAATATACGAAAATCGTGAAAATATGGAATTTAAAGCTGGAGGAATAAAAAGGCAGTGAAAAAAAAGATAAATAACCACGCAGGCAAATATGAATAAAAAAATCAGAGAAGAAAAAAATTCGTTGAATGACTATCGAGAGCAGGGCTTCAAATAAAAGGCCAAAGGTCGCGCGACACGTGCCGTTTACGCGAAGCCAAAGAAAGCGCGTAATAAAGGAACCGCGTATTGCGAGCATGCAAAAATTATTGAACGAAAGCCGTCACTCGCAATATCCGGCGTACATAAGCGTCATCTCCCTGCAGGAGGAACGAGCACTTGCACACGTCGTCAGACCATTGTGCGCGGCGTTCGCGAAATATATATATGTACGCGAGCACATTGCGAAAAAGAGTGATATCATCCCCATAATGCGATGCAGGCGCGATGATCCGGGAGCAATATACCGCGGCAACCTTCGAGCGACCCAGGGGCTCCTTTGGTTCCGAAAGGCCACGATATTGCTTGTTTTATTGAAGCGTGACACCCATTTTTTCGTCGTCTATGACTCGAGAAATAAGCCCCGAAATCGCGCAAACACGAAAAACATTTTTATGAGTCCGGCTGTTTAACATTTTTTTGTTCGTCCCCCCTTTTACACGAAGCAATATCGTAACGTGCATTTCAATGGATATTGATCATTTGCACTTAGCCACGGCCAAACGTTACTTTCGTTCATCTACAATTCCAATGATTGTCACCAAGAATAATGATGCAGCTGTATTGTACCAAATTACATTTTGTAAAAAATTGAATCTCAAATTATGATGATTTTTGTATCATTAATAATAATGGTCTAACGTCAGAATTGATAAATATAATTATAATAAAGATCATGACATATTGGCATACTATCTGATCAGAAATCGTGTTTGACTTTGCAAGAATGTTGTGTGGAATAAAAATAGTTTTTAAGTAAAAAGACTTAAAGTTAAAACTTTATCATGAAATATTTTTTGCAATGTATTCATGATGATGCCTCCAATTTTTTTTTTTTTTTTTTCAAAAAAGTAATTATGTTGGCGAAAGCATAAAGTTGAGAAAATTCATAGAAAATGTAAGAAGAACAAAGAGGCGCGATGCAAAGTTAAGTGAAATTTATCAAGCAGCATCTAAGGGCGGAACCGGCGAGACAAATTCCGACGACGTGTGCGTCGCCCTCGCTTTGCAAGTGCGCGCAGAAACGCAACTCGAGTGAGTGAGAGCGCATGAGGGGTCGCGTCGTCCGGGCTGCTTTCAGGCTACCCTACAGTGGCGTAAGTCATTGTGGCTGACCGGAAGTCACGGGATCACCGGAAGCGCTGATATTTATACGAGCGCGCGACGCCCCCCGACGCCCCTCGACCCGACCAACCGGGGCATTACCCGTAATAAGGAAATTGCGAATTTATTACCGGTCAGATATTGTCCCGCGTGGGCGGGGGTCACTCAGGCCAAGAGTTATTTCGGCTTTTATGGGTCGGCCGGCAGCGTTCCAGATCGAAAAAAGATTGGGGGGTCGCGGTGGCAAGATAAATCTGGCGACTTCGGCTGGACACGCATTTATTATCAACCGAACTGATATCGTTGGCGTAATTTTTCCTTTCGGGAAGCGCAATTGTGACGACCTCTTTGGCCGACAAAAAAAGTCGTATGGTGATTTCGACGTGGGAGGATGTAATTCGAGATAAATCTGGACAATAAATAAGCTGCAGACATCGCGGAAATTGCTGAAAGAGATTTTTTGATAATAGTCTAAACAGCTATTTTATTGTTAAAAATAGCACATGCCCCTGTTATCTGAATAAATTTCTGCACATTTTTGCAAACAAATTTAATTAAACTTTAAGAAGGTTTCTATCAAGGGGAATAAATCCCTGAAGTTGACGACATTTTAATTGAATCAAAGAGGACGTCTGATGCCCTTAAACCTTTTTTATTGCGCACTTTGTCTGTGTTTGTGTTAGCAGCCTGGCTGGGGGGATTTGGTGACGTAACGGTGCGAGATGTGTCCTGAGGCGGCCCCATAAACATCATCAAGCACATTTCGCGTCCCAGAGTTAGCTTTATTGGCCGAGGTTATGATCCTGAATCGTGCCGCGGGGTCGCTTTATCCCCGACGATTTTTCACGGATTATTGTTTCAAGACGCGCAGTAAGAGATCGCCTGATCACACTTCCAGGCACGTATAGCAATGAAGCCGGATGTTCTGCGACCGATATACGAGGGTCGTTGATTGCCGTTATTATCAAAATTATTACCTGTAATGATTCGGGATAAAAATGACAATAAATACCCAAAAGTACAGGAATAAAAATCCCTGTTAGACGCTCGCTCTTTCTCGTATCTTCTAAGATTTGTCGCGGCGCGTGTTTCCTTCCCACTTGGCACGTTACAGAAGAGTCTGGCGATAAGTTGATATTTTGAAAACCCGATTAACACACATCAACGACACTCGGCCGGCTGTTTCTGATGCTTCGGCATTATTGTCGTTCGACTATTGGCGTGGAGGTGTGCGCTCAGCGATAATTCATTCTTGATTGCGTGTCTGATACATATGAGCAATAATTATATATCGCAAGATCGAATTTGTGGCGCGGTTTGCGACTGCGGTAATGACAACGGGGAAATATTGTCAAACGTTCATTTCAATTATCGTGAATTCGATTTGTGGTTGAACAATTTCTTGATTATAGACATGGTCTTTAGTCCTCTGAAATTGATTTAAAAAATGTAATATTATTTTATCTTTGTCTATAATAATTCTCCGTCTTTTAAATTGTGATAAACGAAAAAAATGATGTACAACAAAATTGGCAGACTGTAATATGTCATGAGGTGACAAAGGTAAAAGATAAGAAACTAAACGATGCGAATTAAGGGCGACGATTTTACGGTTTCATTAAAGTCTTGCAGCCGAGCGGCGAACCCGCTGACTGGTCGATTCTATTACTTCATAATCAGCGTGGGCGTCATTAGGTGCGATTTTGACAAATGAAGAGCCGGTCGGACGACGTTTAAAAATACGCGTGAATCTTGCCCGCATTAGAGATCGTATCTTCCGTTGCAAATGAGTAAGTCTCCTGGACGCGAGTCGCTCTCGGGCCGTCAAACTCGGCGTTATTGATGATACAAAGTTGGCTTCATTAATCAAGTCGGCTTTTAGTCAACGAAATCGTGTGCCCACTGCCGCTCACTTTTTTTCATCTCGATTCATTTTTTTATTTTTATTTTTCTTTACTCCTTCTTTGTCATATCTCTTTTCGCTCCTTCATGTATATACATCATGTGGTTTCGTGCTGACAAGGAGCAGTTATTTCAGCTACATTTCTCATTTAATATGATTATCAAATATACCGTTCCAGGAATGTTTTTTTTTTAATCCGAATATTTTTTGTTATAAATTCTTTGATATTTTACTCTTTTTACTTGAAATACATTTTTCCGTTTAAAATAGTCGTAAAATAAGATAATTAAATGAAATATCAAAATCAAACTGGAAATGAAATGGTATGACAATCAGGGATAGGAGTGAGTAGGGCGGGTTCATTGAATTCGCAACACCATCCTAACTCGATACACGAAGCGACCAAAGATTTCCGCCTTATGAAGTTCAAATCCAATCTGTGCCACTACATCAGGCCAAGCAAACATAACGTTAACAAAATATTGGCACGATGTGGACGAACGTGCATGTACATGGGTACTCACACAGAAGCTCAAGCAAACTCGAAAGTACACGAGGGCTCGGTGTAATCCATCCGAGGTTGTAGATGGCGCTGGTGCATGAATGCGGTACGACGAGCGCGTGTATACACACAACTCATTGCACATATGGCATAACGCGAAACCCCGTGGGCTGTTTGCGAGTGTATGTATCGGCGCGGCATTATGTGAGCTTGATTAGCAACTGCAAACGTTTGCTTTGTAACGCACGCCTAGGTATAGGCACTCGACGTACGGGGGTCTTTCGAAGGACCGCTCTGCTTTCGATAACAGACTTTGCCAATCACTCTCTCTGGTCCAAATCAGGACAATTGCATTTCAAAATGGTCCGTAGAACTAACATTTTACGAAACACTTCCGGTGATCGCCGGCGTCTTTTAAATGTTTTTCACAGATTTGGTAAACAAATATGGCAATGCATTCACAAAAAATTAATATTCGAAACCAAAATGTTTCACATTAATTCAATGCAAAAAATATTGAAACAATGAAATTTTGCATTAAAGACAAAAAGAAATTTAAAAAATATGAATTATTATTTCACAAACAGTTTTTTCAGGCTATCAGAAATTTAATTTCAAATTAAAATCATTTACATGGTAAGGTATTTTAATCTTATATAGATACGATGAGGACGTGTAACACACGAAGTACTGACACATTTCGGAAAACAAAGACTGTAATTAATCAGAATATTTAGTTAGCAAGCACTCTTGGTGTTTGTTTTGGTCCGAAGAAAGTTCAAATAATAATCTCCATAAAGTCCAAGTCTCTTGATAAATGCAGTGTACTATATGACGAAGAATATAAGCGGCGGTACTGTTAAATCGCAGTTACGATGTTCGTAACTTTTTCTTTTACCAAAGTGGTCTCTAAACTTGGAAACCACAACTGACTCAAACTTCGGAACTCCAGGGCTCGATATATATAATAGGCCCTCGTGCGAATACGTGGCTCTCTTCAAAATAGTATTAACTTTTTGAGGAGGAAAATTCGAGTGTGCGATAGTTTGTTTTTATGGCTGAAAAGTATATTGCAACCTTTTCTTCACTCCTGTATTTAATGTAACTTCGAAATGTTTGACCCAGATACAATTTCAATACGATACGAAAATAATGACTTTTTCAATCATCATTTATTCTAGAGAACTTATAGGTATACCTAAAAGTTGTAACTTTTATTGAAATCTAAATATCAACAATTCAAAATTTCGTACAAATGAAATTTTAACTAAAAAACCTCGATATTTATCTTGAATATTCATCAAAATTTACATAAGAAAAAATACCACCAGTAAACTTATTGTGATGACAGATAGTGTGATTTCATAACGCAAAAATCCTGAAAAATTACTCAATTCCGCAGTGACAAATGGACAAAAATATATATTTATGAAACTTTCTCTCGGTCATTCATTATTAACAAGACAAAAAAGTTGTTAAGGAGGTATTGATACGGCGATTATCTTACGCGATGATATAACTGTAGAGCGGATGTCAGAGACTCGTGCCTCAGAATATAAAGTGCGAATAGGTATAGATAAAACATTCGTATGCGTTCTTGCGGACAAACACAACGAAGACGAACTCTCGCAATTATGGTAACTTACGGAGTTTCTTAATCCGTGTCGAATTTCTCGTCAGGAACATAATGACGCGCGCTGGAACGTTCGTGACGATATGGAAAATCGAATCGGTTTTAACGTGGAGCGCGGTCGTAAACGTGAAATGCGACGGGCGATATGCATAAGCGAAAGCGCACGTCAAAATACTATCACATAGCACACAAACTCTCGGACTGCGCAACACAATATTCGCCGGTTTTCTAACGAGGAAATTGATGTGACGATACGAGGAACAAGTCCTTTTTCTACGTAACGTGTCTTAGCATTTAATGAACGTTGCGGTTAGAAAGTCAATTTAGCGATAGGTGTGTTCTCGATTTTACGACTTTTTAAATTCCGTGGAACTTGCAAATAAACTTCTGAAAACATATTGCTACAACCGCAAGTAATATCCGTCGATTGAAAAAAAAAGATAGTTTTAACACTTTCAACAAAAAATCATGGAAACAAAAAGAAGAATTGAAATGAAATGCACTTGGGCGGAAAAGTCAATATTTACAAGGACTCTTCGCGGATAATGGCACTCAACAATCAAAAATGAGAATTAGTTTGCAAAGTAATCTATTATTGATACAATTTTTCTGATGAACATTTATCCGGCAATCGCTTGCGCTCCATCGAATTGCCGTTTCATTTAACAGCATGTCGTGAACTTACTTTCATGTTGAAATAACATTATGTGATGAAAAGTGAAAGAAACCTAGGGTAGGTCGGCATGAGGGACGAAGAAAACGCGAAAAAAGGGAGAGAGAGAAGCCGCGGATCGGTGTGGGTGGGAGGATGGATGGGTGCACCGTCTGCGGCATCGTGGCAGCCGCGAGCGGATGGCGTAACCGAAATTACTTAGTCGAGCTTTCAGAAGCAACCGAGGAGAAAGAACTTGTTGCGCGGAGTAAGCCGCGTTTGCGGTTAAAATATCGGAAATTTAAGCATCACCAGCCGTCCAAGATTTACATATTTCCTTTTTGCGCAGCGATTGCGCGCGAATAATACACATAATAATCGACCGCTGTTCCTAGAGTTTAACGCATCCTTGCTGGTGACGGTTTTTTTAGTTATCTATCATTACGTATAATCATTACTTCTATTATAGAAAAAAAAAAAACAAAACTAATTTAGTTGACACAATTTTTTAATTAATATTTCGATTGTGTTCGTAAGGGCAACTTGAAGTTTTGTTGAAAGTTAACTTTCGCGCAATGACAAAATTATCACTTAATCGATTGAAACACGAGAGGTGTACTTTGAAGCTTATTCATATATAAGTATTGAAGCTCGCAGCATGCGCTTGAATAGGAATATCGGGTTTGCTCGAGTTATTATGTTTTATCAAAATGCGCGTTGTCGCGCGGGAGTTGATAAATCAGTTGCACGCGATAATTACCGCAAAAATCGTTAGTAAAATTGTTTACGTACTCGAAATCCCATCGGGAATCCCCGACCGAGGAATTGTAGACGACAATTGGCTGTTAACAGTGCGTCTGTAGCAGATTGTGCGTCGCTCGCGACACATGATCGCCGTTGTTTTCATTGTTAGCGACGATCCGCGTCGGGGATTTTCGTTGAGAAGTGCAAATCTCGTTACTCATGAGAGAGCGAGCTCACTTTCGCATCGGTGCCCTGACGATTGTTTCTACTTGCAACTCAACGCCCGCTTTTGTGTTTCTTCATTTCTTTTTCCAGCATTTAACTGAGTGTGAACTGATTCTTCTTCCTGCTTAAACGAATCAGACATTATTGACGTACATTTGATCGACGCCTTTTGTTTTTCTACCGATTTTTTTTCTGAGTTCATGATAAAAGTAGAACAAGTAGAGCAAACTTTTTTTCAATACCATTTTAAAACGACGAGACACGTATTTATGGGTGTACTATATCGTGCAATAATTTCTTTTAAATGATTAATTTTCATTTATTCATTTGTATTTGATAACACAAAATTTATTTTTAATATGAAAAATGATTCGCACAAATTTAATAACGTCCAAGTGTAATTAGACCATTTGTAAGACCCGCTTCCGGATGACGTCATTATTTCCTATTGTTCTATGAAGTGTAATTCAATACAAGTAACCCAACACCAGCAGGCGAAAAATCGTTGAAGGGTCTCCCAGGGCAGACTTCTCCCTCTATTTTTTTATTTGTACATTACCCCGCATTCTCGATTCGACCGTAAAGTATTGCAATATCACTTCGGAATTTATGTACGGACATAAAAAAAATGTTGCAAATCATCATTGATGGAATTTACGTTCATTTCAAATATGAAATGTTAAAATGAAAGAGTAACTTGGAGTAAATTTATAATTGTTTTTGTTTTTATCCAAAAATTATATGAATTCACGAATTTAATTACCGAATACGTACAGTTTCATGCATAAACTTAAATCCACAGTTATACGATATTATGCAACAATACGAGATATAAATTTGAGAGCTGAAGTCGGACAAATAATAACACCAAGTCCACCGAGCAAGAAACGTACTTAATTTTCGCTTATCTCAAACAAAGAAATGAGGGTTGAACCTCTAATGATGACACAGCTGCGATGCTCATTACATAATGTACATTACGTAAAATTTGAAATTCAGGTACGTGTACGTATCTCGGAATGACGGAGTTTTTCGGTCACATGTAAGGAGGAATGAGATAACACAATGACATAATTCAATTAAAATTGCCTTTTCTCGAGCACGCCATTGTGTCGGAAAAAAATTGCCGAGGAAAGTAAATCCCGAAGATCCGAACTTGTCTCTTTTATTAAAGCGCATCTTTCTGGGAAATGTACAGAATGCGAGCAAGACATTGCGATTCAGAACTGAAATTAATTTTGTTTCTCAATTTGACAATGCTAATGTAAAGGTAAACCTAATCCAAATTTTTGATACAAAAATATTTTAAAATGAACGATCCGACACTTTCCCACCAAATTCCTCAGACATCCACCCCTCTGATGCTGATTTTTAATCTAGACCCATGAACCTGTAACATCTTTCTGAATGGGAAAAATTCGGGACCCGTTGGGGCGCCGAATTAAGATGATTAGTTTGCAACAGGTCTGTTGAACTAATAGATTAGCCACGATTAATGATCCGTGATAGGGCGATGGTGAAATAACGTATGTCTATTTAATTACACGCTTCGTAATCTCTGAAAATAAATATGTCAAACTTTCTATTGCTTTCGATTTTCCCACAAGTGATATATATAGTTTTTTCCATCGCACTAATCCTGCATGAATGGAAATCAGTTTCCCACAAAGACGAACGTGAAAAATTATTTGATTAATAGCTGCACACTTTTTCTTTCGATTTTCATATGAATCTGTCATCGTGTAACACTTTTGTAAACATATCTGTAAATGCTCACAAAGGGCGAGCAAGAATTTGCCCACAAAAAGCCCATCGCGGAACCAAAACAGATGCCCCACCTGAAAAACGATGAAGAAAAACGTCACAGTTCGTCAAACGATCGAATAGCATCGGCGAGTCCATCATGCTGAGAGATTACGAGTGATAAATCCCGAAAATAACACGAGCGCTTATCCGGGCGGATTTTCTCACAAGCCACACGTGAGATTCTACCTGGCACAGATTGGAGAGAGCCGCTCCAGTTGGCGAAAAGGTTCCCACGATGAGCGACTCTGCCATCTTGGATCGTCCCTCCTCTAGCTGCGATGATCCGCAACTCCAAACTAACATTGATATCCAAGTAGGTAATTCGATCATGAGAATGCACTTGATTTTGCTGCGGTACCTGCGACAGTGCACTGAACAATTGATTGTTAATTCAATGACGATTTAATCGGTTTGAGAAATGAGCGTTACGATCGACCATCAAATTGTCGGATAGGCCTTGGATAAGACGATTGGGCATAGAAAATGATGGGAGGAGGCTGCCTGTGCTCTCCTTGCATAGCTCTGTATCCATTGATCCAAGTCATTGTGTTTAATATTATTTTCATTCGAAAGTGCTAGAGTTGTTTACATAACGATTGCGGGTAATTGGTTTATGAAATTTGATGCAGGGATTAAGTTGAGTGGATTTGAATTGGGGTTTGGGTTTTGAATGCACGGTGGGGTCGAACTACTTTTCAAAAAGAATACAATTATAGGTTTCGCTTTCCTTTTGTTTGTTTTTTTTTCGCAGTTGCGATTTTCAATTAATCTCAGTTAAACATTTTAAAAACTATTCGATAAAAACAAGAAAAATTGCAAAAAGAGATGTATCTTTAAAATAAAACAATATGAATTATTCGGATTCTGCAACGATAGAAATACAGTAAGGTTTGAAGGAAATCATGAGTGTACGCTTATTTCTTTTCACTATTGGTGACAAAAAGAAATGACCGGTTCCAAGAAAAATCACAATTGAACCAGAGTCATTTTTTACAAACGAAAAGGAGATCGTCCTCAGTTGATCGATTCAAAGTCATCCGAACTGATGCCCAGCAAGTGAGGATAAATGATCTATTACAAATAAACAAAAACATTCTCAGCTCCACGATGCTGGACGACATTCGATATTGTATTGGGGGATGATTGATTTCCCGATATAAATTTCTAGGATAATGAAAGACAAATTTATCACAACAAATTAGATGGAAGTTAAAAAAATATTTATGCTTTGACAAATGAACATGTTCGATGTTAATATTTTCCAATCAATTTGAATTAACAATTTAGGAGTCAGTCGCCAGTGTGATCTAGGGAAAAAATATTTTGTATTCAGGATAGGTATAATCTTATCTAATGATCTAATCTTACCGCAATACGCGGAGCGATTTTGTTGATAATTAGTCAGAATCTCTCGCGCAATCGTTTATCATGTGAGAATCACTGGACGGGTACATTGTAGGCGGGTTATTAATCAAATGAGAACTACTGGGACCTATTGTCGGTTGCCGTCAGGGGTTCGTGAGAGAGATCCCACTATTCGGAGCACTCGTCCAAAAGAGAGGAGAGCATAGACAGAGAAAGAGAAATCTCCATCCCATATCGACCAAACTCGAGGGACACTCCACGTGCAGTATACACATACATGTATACCTATAAGAGTACCAAACCTATTTCTCTACGGCAAAATTTCATCCGATCGAATCCACTAGTACTTCAATAATTCTAATTTTTAACCCTTTAACTATTATTTTGACCATGATTTGAAAAAGATAGGGCAGACTCAGGATGTTTCGACAATTGTTATTAAAATAATAAATAATGATTTTAATATCTAATTTTTTCTATTGTAATCTTTTTTTTAATTTATGACTAAATACGGAAAATATAAATAGTGCAATCATTCTATTTAATAAAAAAAAATAAAAATCAAATTTTCATACCGAAATTTTCAAAACTTTTAGAGGTGTCATTATTTTAAGAAAAAATTATAATACAAACAGTTGAAAGAAGTCACAGGTTGAATATATAAAAGTTTTAATAATTCATTTTAAGTCACTCCTTCATGTATTAAAAAAGAGGACGTATTTAATTGAATTTGAAATGAAAGCAACAAAAACCTGAAAATTAAAAAAATTTCAATTTAATTTTCATAATTTAACATTTTCAAGCAGCAATGAAATTATAATGTTTACTTTTGCATTTGCCAATTTTTTCAGTAATGGTTTGCTGTCGTCGAACTATCTTTGTGATGTCAATCAAGAGCGAAAACATCGGCACGGTTGGAATAAATCCACGACTGGAAAAAGACGGCGAAGACGAGAATACGGAGGACAATGCAACTCAACGGGAGTTTCGAGACAACGGGTTAAATAAAAGTCGGCGCGCGCCTAATTTCAAGAGGAGAGTTGCGTTTGACAGATGGACTGATATCGGGAAAAATAATCAAATGCGTCCCAATGGGGCGTAATGAAACCAGCCACATTCTCAGTTCTCAGTTCAGTCGGGGTTTTATGTTTTATCTCCTGGTTTAATAACGGTGTCAATGTCAGATATTGCCGTCATACCTCCTTTTTTTACTTTTTTGTTTGTTTGTTTTTTTTTGTTTGACGAAATTCTCCTTACGCAAGACTGTTATTAGCTGGGTATTGAACGTCTACTGACGCGTCTTGCAATTTAATTCGCTCGGTTTTCGAATGTCGGTTTTTATTTGTCAAAATGTAGAATCATTTGACAAATTATGATGAAACATAAAAATCTAAGCTGGACATTTATTTGTCCATTATATTTTGAATTTTGTTATAAAAAAATGTAAACAATTTTTTATTATTATCTACAAGTTCTTCAGTAGAGATTATTTCAAACTGAAAATCAAAATGCATCAAGCAACGAAATCCGAGTCCAGGAAAAAAAGCTAGGAATGAAACAAATGCATCGCGTCTGGTGTCGCAGTCCCAAGCGGCGCTCCACGCTTCCACTATTATTCCGTGTAATTAAACTGGCGGAACTTTTTTGCCAATCTTTCAAGTCCGTGGAAAAGAGTGCGCAATTTAATGAAAGGAGAAAATGACGGGAGTTGGAGTTTCGAATCGGACGGACTTCGAAGAAAGCAACGGAATAAAGCATCAGAGAAGACAGAAGTAGAGGCAATAAGGAAGTGAAGGCGGTAATTAAGAGAGTTAGTTGCCGGTCTCCCAATTAGGGACCACTAGGATCCAGCAGCGACGTTTCTGTGCCTCGCGGCGATTCCGCTAAAGGATCGCTCTCCCCCACCCACGGTTGTCTTCGTTTCTTTTTCCTCTTCGTTTTTCCACTCGAATACGAAACGAAAAGATGGCAACATAGGCGACGAAATATTATACTCTACTTTCCAAAGTAGTATGCTAGCTGAAAAATAATAAGCAGAGCATTGTAAACGAATACTTTTTTAATCAATAGACGAAAACTGGGTCAACTAGTTCTTCAATTTATATACAAAAAAAAAGTTTTCGCATCTTCTTATATCATATTTCATTGCTAGTTTTTTATGATTTTTTAAATTTAATTTTGTTTGACAGCGAAACAAAAATTTTTCTAGTCGATTAATTTGTTGTTAATATATAAAATCAATGGTTTAAAATAAAAATTAGTTTGTATTTTAATATTGTTTTAAGATGTTGCAAAAAGTATTTTACGTAATGACGAATCCTATTTTCCGTTTCTCTTTTGTGGTACATACAGGAAAAGCATCAGCGTCGCTGACAATAAGTTTAAAAACAATCAGCCATTCGAAGCCAGCCATCTAATATTTCTCTCTTTCTCGCATTCTCTCACGTATTTCCGTCTGCGTCGATCCACCCCGCGGACTCCTCAACAGGTTGCGCATTTCTCGTTTGATAACGTTGACTCCACAAAGGCCGCGGAGACGATGTACATCACTCGGAGAAAACCCATCAAAGTTCCTTTCGGCCGATTCCATTTCCCTTTGAACCTGTTGACGTCTAAACAAATCCACGCTCTCGAGAATTCAATCTCCGACTCTACTTCCGACTGTTTACCGAAGTGAACATATTTCACTTAATTCACTTATCCTTGATCTGCTTGTTTATGGGGTCAGTACACTGTAGAATTAAAACAAAATTCATTAAAAATTACTGTAAAGTGTGTAGAGATTACATACAAAAAAAATTTAGATTGAAAATTCTTCGTCAGTTAAATGATATAGCCATTTTAATATTTGAATTTACTCGTCAGCTTATTTTTTATCTCAAGTTCTAACACGTTTTTCTTAATATGGCGTGTTTCAAATTTGCGAACACAATTTATCGGGATCCATCCAACCGATTTACTTTTAATAATATTTGTTATAATAATATATGTTGTATTCAAAGATTAATATCAATATCAAATTATCGACGACTATGTCCAAATCAAAGAATGTATGAGGGGGGAATTAGAAATGGCTCCGATTCTGAAGTCGCCATTACGTTCCCTCCTCCTCGACATCAGACCCTCTTTCTTCTTTGTCTTTAGGCTCTTTTTGTTTTATAAGCGTAGAGAAAAATCCCTCCCTCGGTTTTATGAACGATCGAGTAACAGGGCCTAACGGCCGCACACCTGGCCCATGGGGAGGGGGATATTAACATAACAAAGGTAACCCAACGAGGGCCCTTCAGGAGCCCAGGTGCGTGGGACCAAACTCGGGCCCCGGTAGCTGTCGCTCGAGGGCGTTGCACACACCCCCGCCGCGTACCCCTTTTTCCCCTCGCCCCCATCATACCGGCTTATCCCATTCAGCAGTAGCAGAGGCACGACAAAAAATCGACGAGCCTCGAACTATCTCAGCAATCGCGCTTGATGTTTTAATTCCGGACAAAGGAAAAATCGCCAGGATCCATGCGGACGAATTTCACGATCTAACGGGATAATGGAATTATCGCGCATGAGCAGCTCTTTAAGTTGCTCCGGCGAGGGTGGATTTTCGTTTCAGAGATTTGGTTAGTTGATCACAAATATTTGAAGGTACATATGCAAGAAGAATTTTTCTATTTTTGTATTTAATCATAGTAGAGAAATAAAATAATATATATATATATATATTTTGAAGCAGGTTATTGGGATAACAATGTCACAAAAATAAAATTTCTCAAATTTGAAATTTTTTTATAAATATGTCAAGCATCGAAATTCTATGTTTACAGTTAAGAAAAAAAAATGAAAAAATACGAAATGTCTCTATAAGTCATAATATTTATGGCACGGGTGACTTATGTAGGGTCAGCGCCACATGTGCATAACAGATTTTTTTTAGGAAAAAAGACCCAAGATTATCTGATGGACCCAAATTCGTTTTTTTGTGAGAGGAAAAAAGAAAACGGCAATAAAAATAACAACCAGTGAAACTTCGTAAGATCGTAAAAACTGAAATTTTAACCCTCTAGAATATGTTCTCGTGTACTATTTTTGAGCTATTTTTAGAGTCTTTGTCTTGAACGAGTAACTCTAACATAAGTGTCAAAGAAACTTGTTTTGTTAAAATTCAGTGTTATCGTTTACCTTTTGTGTATTCGAAATCAAATAAAATTGTATTTATGCTGTCTCGCATGCTCTTAACCGTAATTTAATTGATTTAAAAATATAATAGTGATAAATAAAAATAACTCGCATAGCAACCACTTCAGTAACCAAAACTAAATGATCTTGTCAAGTTTATATGTAATGAATATAAATTTTGTTTTAGAAACATTGAAAAAATATCAGAATCTAAAATTCATAACTAGGAGACCTTAGGTTCAATAGAATACCAGATGAATTATTTATGCAAATAATGTACCTCTTGATGGTATCATTTAAATGATGAAACACAGTAAGTCTATTTCATTTACAAACGCGATTTGAATCGGCCGATGATATAACTATCAGCATTGAATTATCTAACAAGAGTCAATTTCAGAAATGGATCTTGATTTGAAAATCATGTTTTCGTTACAAAGTATTAAGAAATTTTTGCACGAAACTTATTAAAATTTTCTTCTTTGAGAAGAAGTATAATATGATTTATCTAATGCGTAAAAAACATACAAATATTTTTTGCAACAATAAAAAATGCTACTAGACGTTTTAAATCTATGGACATTTTCAGGCATAAAGACCAGGAATGATGGTTCAAATTTACGACATAAATTCCACAACTTCAGCCGAAACAAATTGGAACCCCCCGACAAAGTATCCGAACTTTCCTCACTACATTACAGAGTTTCTCGCAGTGTTCTTCAAGCGAATTAAATTGTAGGAGACGACATTAAAGTTCTAATACCTGCGTCGCATTTCGAGGAATCGCCGTTAAGCTTCGGTCTCAGCGTGTCCTCACACACCTCGCGATGTTCTCCGTCGTCCCCACCCTGCTCTCGACTGGCGGGGGAGTAAAGCGGATATATATGAGCGAGACTTTTACGTAAGTAGGTGTGACGATGCAAGAACACGCGTCTACCAGGAAGTCCGAGTCTCGTGGAGCCGAGCGGCGATCGTCTTGTTTTTACCAGGTGTTATTTATATCGTAGAGATGCCGCGCACGTCCGGAACGCCAATTGTTTAACAATAATTAGCATGTTCAATAGTATTGAAATCTGTACAACCTTTTATTTTATTTTTTTTGCCATCGTGAAATGCGCACCACTATACGATACATGGGTAATTCCACGGGAAACATCGATTTATATGGCCACGAAAAACTGAAATTTCAAATTGAGGGCACACTCCTGAAACAATGTTTTTCCTCTTTATTGAGATCCCCTTAGTCAAGGGAAAATAGTGTTCCACTAAAAAACCCCTT